>PVIR01007426.1:0-61308 GCA_004026965.1 Petromus typicus | reverse complement strand
CACATCACAATCCTCCTGCCTCTGCCTCCCGAGTGCTGGGATTACAGGCGTGAGCCACCACGCCCGGCACTGTGGTATGTGGTACTGGTTGCTGCTGGGTGTGGGTCTCCACAGCCAGTATTGTTATGTGGTTACCGGGGAATCGAACCCGGGTCCTTGCGCTTGCAAGACAGGCGCCGGAACCACTGAGCTAACTCCCTGGCCCCTAGGTTTTTGTGTAGTCTTATTTTCATTCTTCTGAGATCATTGTTCCAGAGTGCAGTTGCTGAGTTCTGCGGGAGTTTGCACATTTATTTTATAAGAAACTTCCTAAGACTTTTCCAGGGAGGCTGTACTATTCTGTATTTCTGCCGACAGTGTGTGAGTCATCTAATTTCCCATGTCTTGCTATCTGGCATTGTCATTTTTTATTATAGTCCTTGAGAGAGGTGTGTAGTGTACCTCATCGCTTTTCTTTTTGCTATCACTAAAGGTTAATGCTTGTGAGCATCTTTCTTTGAGGTTGCTTGCCGTCTGTCTTCTTCAGTGAAATATCTGTTCAGGTATCTTGCCATTTCTAATTGGATTATTTGTTCTTGTTCTTGTTTCTGTTTTGTACTCTTGAGTTTTGAGAGTTCTTTTTATGTTCCAGGAACTTTTACAGAGCAAGCGTTTGAAATCTGTTCTTCAGCCAGACACGCCTGTAAGCTCAGCCTTCTGGGAGCCTTAGGCAATTGTGAGATTGAGGCCAGCCTGGAACATAATGAGTCTGTTTCAAAAAAACAACAATAACAAAAACCTCTAGATCTTTCTTTTTCATTTTCTTTGTGCTGGGGATGGAACCCTTAGCCTGTGCATGCTGAGAACATATTCTACTAAGCTATGCCCCTAACTCTAGCATTTTTAATATGGATGACATCTAATTTATAACTTTTGCCTTTTCTTTGGAGTATGATTTTGGCATCTAAGAACCATTTGCTTAGTCCTTAACTCTAAAGATGCCCCCCCTTTTCACTCCTCCTCCCTTTCCCTGCTGTCTTTCTTGTACTAGGGATATGACCTAGGACCTGCTGTGTGCAAGGCAAGTGCTTGGCCACTGAAGTGGGACACCTTCAGCCCTCTCCTGTTTGTTTTGTTTAGTTTTAATGGTTTTATGTTTAAGCGTAAAACCCATTTGAAGTTAATTTTGAGAAAGATAAAAGGCTTAAGTTAAGCTGTGTGTGGTGCCCACTACCTCTAGAACCGTTTGTTGAAAAAGTCTCCTTTCCCCCCACTGAGTTGTCTTGTACTTTCTTCAGGCATGGAGTCAACCTGAGCATGTGCCTGTGGGTCTATTTCTAGGTTCTCTCTTCTGTTGCATGGACCTAATTATCTCTCCCACCACTACCTAAACTTGCTTGCTGCGGCCCTGTACATTTTGAATGAGGTGGACTGATTTTTCCTACTTCAGTCTTCTTTTTCAAAAGTATTCTTTTCTATACAGTTTCTTTCTCATAGAAATTTTGGAATTATTTATATCTATCAAAAATTCTTGGGCTGGGGATTTAGCTCAGTGATTCCAGCACTTGCTTTGTAAGTGCAAGGTCCTGGGTTTGGTCCGTGGTAACCACATCCCACAGTGCTGGAATTTTGGGCCCTGTGTGGAATAAATGATGAGGGGTAGATAGCTTTGTTTCCAGTCCAGCAGGAAAGCATTCAGTCCTTCACTGTTAAGTACATTTTACCTGTAGGTTAATTTTGTAATGCTTGTACTAGCTTTCGATGCTGTCATAAAAAATTCTGTATACAACTGGGCATCTTCAACATCAGTTTTTTCTCTGTTCTGGAGCCTGGAAGTCCAAGATCAACATATTGGCAGATCGAAATCTGGTGAGGTTGGCTTCCTTCCTGTCACCTCAGATAGCCGAGAGAGTTCTCTCTGTATCTGTTTTTGTAAAGCACTAATTCTGTTTAAGACCCCATCCTTATGACCCAGTCACTTCCTAAGCGCCCACCCTCCGAACACCATCATGTTGGGGATTGGGTCTTTTTCTGTCTGTGAAGCTGGGGGACACAAACACTCAGTTCATAGTTCTCTGTCAAGTGGGGTGAATTGATCTGTTGCCTTTTTCATGTCTTTTTTTTTCTTTCTTTCTTTTTTTTTTTTGTATTGCCTTTCTTCTACCTTTATCCATAAACTGCAGAGAAGTTGCTATAGCCAGTCTTCAGTGTGGCCCTGGTCTCCCTGCCTCCAGCCCGTGTGTGATCCTTCCCATAGGGAGTGGCTTTCTCACATCACCAACAGGATAGTGAAAGTGATTCTACAGTTTGTATTTGTTCTTTTATATTATTTGCTTAAAAAGAAGCCAGTTGCCGGGTGTGGTGGCTCATGTCTGTAATCCCAGCACATAGGAGACAGAGGCAGAGGCAGGAGGATTGCTGTGAGTTTGAGGCCTGCTTGGGCTGCATAGTGAGCTCAGGGCTAGCTTGAACTACAAAAGTGCAACCCTGACTCAAAAAAACAAAAAGAAGCCAGCACCCCATCGTGGGCACAGATAGCTCTGTGGTTAGTGGGTGTGACGCGGAATTGAGGTGTAGCCTCTCTGTTCCTGGTATAATTATTCTAGTAGTGCTATGAGTGGGCCATTGTGGAGACAAGGCTTCTGGTCCTAACAAAGTTGCTGACATCTTGATCAAAACCACACGAAGGACTCTGAGCCAGAGTATTGGGGTGTGCTGCTGCCCAGTTTCTGGACTCAGAAATAGTATAACGAGTGTTCAAGTCTGACTGAGGCTACTAAACTCTGGAATTCTATTCAGTGTTGGGGATTAAATCCAAGGTCAGGTGTATACTAAGCACTGAGCACCCCTGGTTTTAGGAAGTTATTAAGCAGCAATAGGGAACTAGTGGAAATATTTGATTTTCCTGTTTGAATGCAGCTAGAGATGGGACAAAAGTTCCCCAACAGCATGTTGCTGTGCTAAAGGGCATGCTCTAGATCCACATATGGGGATAGCAGGTAACTCCCCCAAATATCAATCAGAATACTTAGAATATCTTTACCCCCACATTTTTGCTTCGAAGGATTTATCTTAGTATACTTGTCTTTATCTATAAAGGAGACAGCACAGGTTTGGTTTGGTCGGCTGTGCAACATCTGTTCAGAGGAGCTGGACAGCTCAGGAAGGGCACAGCTACCCAGGTACCATCATCTGGCAGCAGTGCTGACTGGCCCTGGGGCAGTTTGGGTTGGTGACTTTGGTAATATATTAGTCGCCTTCCCATTTGTTGTGACAAATACCCAACATCCACAACTTGAAGGAGGAAGGATTTGCTTGGCTCACCATTTCAGAAGACTCGGTCTGTGGTCGGCTGCTGAACATCATGGTGGGAAGATACAGTGGAAAGGGCTGCTCTCCTCATGGCAGCCAGGAAGCAATCAGAGAACAAGACCCAGGAAGCGTCTGGGGTAAGGATACAAGGTGTGATCAAAGTATATGGTGATCTTTTTGTTAAATTTGTTATAGTAAACAGATGTATTAGCATCAGTTCCCCTCCAGATAATCCCCTTTGCTTTGAACACATTTGTCTCACCATTCTTTTCATTTTATGAGGCAGTTCTGGAAGACTTTCATGAGTGTCTTTAGGGGGTGTGATGAAAAATCAATGAGGGCCGGGGATTTAGCTCAGTGGTTCCGGTGCCTGTCCTGCAAGCGCAAGGACCCGGGTTCTATCCCCGGTTAACCACATACAATACTGGGTGTGGAGACTCACGCCCAGCAGCAGTTAGTACCACATACCACAGTGCCGGGCGTGGTGGCTCACGCCTGTAATCCTAGCACTCGGGAGGCAGAGGCAGGAGGATTGCTGTGATGTGAGTTGGAGGCTGAGCTCAGGGCCAGCCTGAACTACAAAGCGAGACCCTGTCTCAAAACAAAAGAAAAATTCAGTGAGTGCTACTGCCAAGAAAGGAAGGCTCATAAACATATTATTGTGTACTCTCATCTACTATACTCATAGGATCTGGCACCAGGTAATTTCTAAGTCTTTTCCAAAGTCAAAATGGCTAAGAAAGGTAAACATTTTGTATTAGTTCAGGACATGAAGATAGCCATGGCAGTGTAACTACAGATGCTCGAGTGCCCTTCCAGGTCATGTCCCCAGTGACTCCCCCCACCCCCACCTCACTCCTAACAGCATGTTCAGCTACAAACTCACCAGGGGACTAACCTGCTGAGGAGCTAAGGGCCTGATACTCTAGTCACCTTCCCACAGCCCCACCTCTGGGCACATGAGCCTTTGAGAGGACATTTTTAATCTAAACCATCACAAATAGAGGATACACGTGTCTTCTGACTCAGCATTTTACTCTCAGCCCCAGAGAGGCGCCTGTATGTTTACAGCAGTGCTGCTTTTCTGTTAGAATTTTAATTTTGGAATAATTAACATGGAAGTTTCTCATATATCCCCCCCACACCAAGTTCTTCCCTAACGTCTTATTAACCGTGGTACACTTACTAACACTCTAAAGTTAACATTGGAATACTTCTTTTTCATTAAATAAGGACATTTTCAATCTCAAAATTGTTTTCTTGGTTGTCCATTTTCTCTCTCAGGATCCAATCCACACTACATTTATAAAAGCATTGATTTTATTTTTCTTTTAAAAAGATAACCTGTGCTGAGCTGTAATTTGTATATCATAATTCATGTTTAGGATATACAATTCAGTGACTTTTACTGTATTCACAGAGATACGTAAATATGACTGCTCTCTAATTCCAGAATATTTTCATTGCAGAACATATCAACAGTGTCTCCCCTACTTCCACAGCCCCTGGGATTCCTAGAATACTTTCTATGAATTTGTTTGTTTTGGACATTCCATGAAAGGGAACTTTATAATATATGGACGTCTTTGACTAGTTTCTTTCATCTCACATAATGTTGAAAAATAGTATTTAAAGTTTTTTTTATTACATATAGATGACAGGAAGATAGGATTTTTACAAATGGGAAGAATACAGATAGATGGAGGGAGGGGGAAAGGAGAGGAGAGGAAAGGGATAAAATAAATGTTTTGAGGTTCATCCCAGATGGGAAATGTAGTTCCAGATCTTTCATAGTCACATTTGAACAGTATTTCATTATATGAGTACGTTCATAAGGATTTATCCAGGAAGTAAAAACAGTGAGTGTGTTATGTACGTGTACCAGCTCATGATGGGTGTGATGATCGTGTACTGCAGACCTGACCTAATAAGTTTTGTATTATAGGTCTCATTTTTAGGGCAGTTGTAGATTCACAGCAGAAGATTACAGAGCATTAATTTGGAGCAGAAGCATGCTTTGGAGCATTAATTGAGCAGAAGATCTAGGCTCTCGTACAACCCATCCTGTACTCCACAGCCTCACGGCGACCAGCCTCACTCATCCCCAGTCCATACTTTACATTGGGGTTCACTCCTGGTGTTGGGCAGTCTGTGGATCTGGACAGATGTTGAATGACATGAGTCCCCGTTATTGAATCATGTAGAGCAGCCATGGCAAACTGTTCAGAGCTTTCGGTTGTACAGCCAGCCATTTGTGGCACACGTGCTATGAACTTGCCATCCCTGAATAGAGTATTTCACTGGCTTACTGATCTCCCCCAAAATAATTTTTGATAGTGACAGTGCTTGCTTCAGCAGCACATATAATTTTTGATAGTGACAAATTGGAAATAAACTAAACACCTATCCATAGACAGATAAGTACATATTGTATTTTTATTTTCGTGTTTGCAGTGCATGATGACTATTCATTGTGAGGAGTTAGTTAATACATGTACACAACACATCTTAATTCTTTTTATTTCCCAAGATAAATGCACATTAATGCTTTCATTAATGAAATACTATTCAACTGTGAATATGAATGATCTGAAACTACATTTGCTGTCTTGGACGAATCTCAAAAACACCATTGAGTTAAATAAGCCAGCTGTCGAACGAGTTGTGATTGCCAAGAGCCATACAGTACTGGTGGCAATAGTGGCAGCACTCTCTATGTGATGTTTTTGTGCCAGGCACCATTTCCGTAATCAAGATAGCTAATGATATCAGGCATGAAGCGAAGAGCATCTGTAGAAGGTTTTAGATTGTACATAGTAATGACACATGTTGCTTGTGGAGGCATTGCATATTCAGTAGCATATAAAAACTTGCACAGAATGAACATAGTTCTGGACAGTGGTTCCCTCTGGGGAGAAGGCGATGGGAGGGATTTTGAGGGTGCCTATCATGTTCGTTGTCTTAACCTGGGTGCTAGACCATTATTCTTCATTTTTTGGTGTGCCTAATATAGTAATTTCAAGAACAAGACTGGTATAAGAGAGTAGAGAATGAGCTACATTTGGGATTTCCAAATGATTCATCCATAAATGCTCGCAGGTGCATGCACTAGACCTAGAAAGACTCATAAAGAATTGTTAACCAGGGCTGGGGAGTTAGCTCAGTGGTTCCAGTGCCTGTCTTGCAAGCGCAAGGGCCCAAGTTCGATTCCCTGGTAAACCACATACAATACTGGGTGTGGAGACTCACCCCAGCAGCAGCCAGTATCACATACCACAGTGCCGGGCGTGGTGGCTCACGCCTGTAATCCCAGCACTCGGGAGGCAGAGGCAGGAGGATTGCTATGATGTGAGTTGGAGGCTGAGCTTGGGGCCAGCCTGAACCACAAAGTGAGACCCTGTCTCAAAAAAAAAAAAAAAATTGTTAACCAGCCCCAGCCTTGGGAAGGTCTTGGGGTCTGGGGAGGAGAAATGTGCTTCTCTCTGATCCCTTTGAGTTTTCTTCTACATGTGTCATTACCTGCTGATTAAAAATTTTTAACTGTTTGAACATTACTCCTTTTTTTGCTTTACTTAGCAGTTTTCCATCTAGGACCTCATTAGCACTGACAAACGTCCTGGCGCTACCTTGATTGTGTTTGTTTCAGATGGAAACTTGGAGGAGCAGAGCGATTTTTTTGGTGGGTAGTGGAAACCTGGTATCCAGGCAGCTTGTTCCCAGATGTGGTTCTTCCTACCATGGACAGTGCAGGTTAGTGCACTTGTCTCCCTCTGCTCCTCTGGGTGAGCCTACCAGCTCCTTGCCAGTGGGGGATAAAAGTGGCTGCAGTGCCTGTCAGGATGCTCAGTATGGTCAGTTGAGCTGTGTCAGCCTCAGAGGTGTCTGCATGCAGAACTTGAGCCACACTGTACAGGCTTCAGGTATCCTCTGGTATCTCCTAGTGTCGCATAGCTGAGGTTTGCAGGTAGGATTGTTCTCCAGGGTTTATTCTATCCTCAAACTCCAGCAAATGTGAGGGTCAGTGAAGGGTTTGTTTGCAAAGAAGTCTGGCCCTGGTTGACATTTCTGACCTGGCAGGTGGCAGGGAAGGTCAGAAACTTGTATTTCCAACCAGTCCTCAGGTGAGGCTGTGATGGCTGTCAGGGACCACACTTTGAGAACCACTGCCTTAGAGTGTTTCTTCTGTAAACTGGGAACTAATTGCGCTGAAGGAGGTTGTGCAGACAGCAGATGGAGAAGCTGTCCTTGTCACTAAAATCTTGTGTGCACCTGGCTGCACTCCGGAACCCTCTGAATAAATGATACCCTATGCTTGTGGGAAATGCAGTTTCCGCCTGTTTCTGGGGTTTACTTTGTCATGTGAGATGGAGTCAGCCCATGATGGAGTCTACCCAAAGCTTGAACTCCCACCAAATAGGTTCAGCCAGAAGAACAGGACACCCCAGAAGGCTCTGGAGTGGAGCCTTCATGCACTCTGGTGGAGTATGAGATGGTGCAGCCATTGCAGAAATCTCTTGATAGCTCCTACTAAGTTCAACCTTGAGTGGCTCTGGGACCCCATGTGTCTGCTCTTAGTCATATGCCTGCAAAGAATTGAAAACAGGTGTTCAAATACTTGTGAGTACAAATGTTCATGGCAGCACTTTTCACAGTAGCTAAAGACAGATGCTGCCCAAATGTGTATCAGTAAATGAATAAATTTTTAAAATGTGATTGCCTTAGTCACTTTCCTTGTCAGTGGCACAAAGGTACCCAACCCCACAACGTACAAGAGAGGTTTGGCTCATGGTTTTAGTCTGTGATTGGCTGGCTCCAAGACAAAAAAGAATGGTATAGGGACATGGAGGAAAAGGTGCTCAACTCATGGCAGACAGGAAACAGAAGGGAGGAGCTGGGGACCAGAACACACCCTTTCAGGGACCACTTTCCAACAAGGCCTCACCTAACAGCACATTCACCTACTGAACTCTGGACTGATCTGTTTATCAGTATAGCACCTCCATGGAAAAATTACCTTCTTCATACTGGAAATTTAGGGCAACATTTTAGATCTAAATCATAACATTGGCCTGTCCATATAATGAAATATTAGTCATAATGAATGAAATTCTGGTACATGCTATAACATCAATGAATCTTGAAGGTTTTTTTTGTTGGTACAGGGGATGGAACTCAGGACCTCACACTTGTGAGGCAAGTGTGGCAGCACTGAGCTACATCTCCAGCCCTGAATCTTACAACTTGATAAATGAAGCCAACCACAAAAACATAAATATTGTGTGATCTCATTTCTATAAAGTGCCTAAAATAGGCAAGTCCATGGAGATGGTAAGATTTGTGGGTGCTGGAGGTTGAGACAGATGGGAATGAGAAGGTATATGGTGTGTTTTCTGGAAAAGCATTGGCTTTTCTATTTCAAGAGACAAACACAGCTGTCCTGGTTTTTTCCCTTCTTTCTGCCTTGGAAGAGATGATGTATGGAACATCAGCAACCTTTAACTGCTGTGAGATGAAAAGTTTGAGAGGGGTGATGGCAGATCAAAGCCAGAGACCATCCATTGGTCCCCCACACAATTTTTGAGAATACTTTGCTCCAGGTGTTGGGTCAGTCAATAAGACAGAACATCTAGGCTCACCTGGGGAAGGAAGTGGTGGTGAACCTGGGACACACATGCCACCATGGGCTGTATGTATCACCGAAAGCTCTTTAAGGTTTATCATCAGTGCCCTTGGGCTGTCTCACTACACCAAGTGACATTTTGAGTCAAAGTCTTGCTGTTGCTCCATTACAGGTTGGGCTCGAACTTGCAGTCCTCCTGCCCAGACTCCATTAGTGCTGGGATTACAGAGATAGGCCACCGTGCATAGCTTTCTAAGCTATTTCTTTTTTTTTCTTTTTTTTTTTTTAGGTTTTTTGAGACAGGGTCTCGCTTTTGTGGTTCAGGCTGGCCCTGAGCTCAGCCTCAAACTCACATCACAATCCTCCTGCCTCTGCCTCCCGAGTGCTGGGATTACAGGCGTGAGCCACCACACCCGGCACTGTGGTATGTGGTACTGGTTGCTGCTGGGTGTGGGTCTCCACACCCAGTATTATTATGTGGTTACCGGGGAATTGAACCCGGGTCCTTGCGCTTGCGAAACAGGCGCCGGAACCACTGAGCTAACTCCCCGGCCCCTCTAAGCTATTTTTAATTGGAGATTTTGCTGGTTGCAGCTGAAGATGTTATCAACTGATAGAACTATTAAATTGGTCTCTTCCTGGGACTGTGAGTGAAGGTGTTTGTAGCAGTGTCCTGGCCACATGGCTCACAAGCCATTGAAGACTTCAGAGCATAGAGCTTATGCGGGCCGGGGATATAGCTCAGTGGTTCCGGCGCCTGTCTTGCAAGCGCAAGGACCCGGGTTCGATCCTCGGTAACCACATAACAATAATGGGCATGGAGACTCACGCCCAGCAGCAACCAGTACTACATACCACAGTGCCGGGCGTGGTGGCTTATGCCTGTAATCCCAGCACTCGGGAGGCAGAGGCAGGAGGATTGCTGTGATGTGAGTTTGAGGCTGAGCTCAGGGCCAGCCTGAACCACAAAGCGAGACCCTGTCTCAAAAAACCTTAAAATAAAAAACACAAAAAACTAGAGCTTATGCTGTCTGCTCCATGAGTCTTACATCCAGCCCACTTCTCTGCACAGAGCTGGCAGTGTCTGTTCCTCTGGGCTGAGGCAGGTACTATATTTCGTAGTAACAGGATGATGTGAAAATCATGCCTTCCAAGGTAGAGTATAGGATGCTGTTGTAACAGTACATGTTGGAAATTACAGTACATGTTCAACCAAAAATGGACTTGTTCAATGGGATATTATGCCACCATTTCCAGGAAAAATTGAGGGTATTGCAACTACGTGGACAAATGGCAGGGTGGAAAGGAAAGCGAAGAAAGCGTGAGGCAGAGGTGTTAAGAGCACTGCAATTTAACCTAAGGTGGGAGAATGTGTTAAGAAGATTGGTACCCAAGCCAGACACTTAAACAGCTTGGTGGCAGGCCTGTAGTCCATTCTTTCCCTATATTTTAGTGTACATATAGCCCAATGAGAAGGCTCTGCAATGACTCCAAGCAAGTCCAAGTTGCTGCGGTTTTCTGGCTCTCAGGAGCGACTCCCCTGCTGAGAACACCAGAGCTAGGGCCTCCACTTCTCCCGCCTCCCAGAATAGCGGATTGGCTGGACAATATCCCACCTCTTCCAATGAAACTAATCACAGGTCCATACTCTTTACCACACTGATTGGTCTATGCAAGGCACATGCCTGGCAGGCCCAGGGTCCTCTGCTCATTTCGTTCAAACCTAAGACGCAGGCAGTGAGAAGACCTGTGGCCCAGGGCTGAGGTTGGTGATTCGAAGGTCAGGGGCGCTTACTTGCCTCTTGGGGCCAATTTGTGTCCCATTTTCAGCTGTTGCCCACCAAGGCCTTGGCAGGGAGGTTGTGTGCCTGAGGAGGACAAAGTTTTGTCGCCAGTCGAAGGTAAGGCCTGATGTGTTAAGCTAAGCACAGACTTGGCGCCTACCGGGACTTTGTGATATGCAAGGAGAGAGGAAGTGTGTGGCCTTGAGTGGTTCAGATGCGGAGTGACACAGGGCTGGCGGGGGTGTGCTGGGGCAGCCGTGTGTGCTAGGGCAGCTGTGTGCGCTGGGGCTGGTAGAGTGAGGTTAGCAGACTGTGAAACAGTGCCCCCCACCCGGGCCTTGCACCCGGGCCTCAAGACGGTCCTGGTTATGGGAGGCGCAGTTCTCGGTGCGCGTGCTCAAAGAAGAGACTGTGGTAGTCAGGTGCAGCTGGACTGCCCTTTCTGGCGGCCCTGAGCATTCTCTGGTGGGCTAGGTTCACCTGGGGAGGTAGCCCCGAGCTGTTGGAACTGTGTTAGTATTCAGGCCTGTGAACGCCGGGAGAGAGGCTGGCAAAATCCTTTTGTTGTCAGTAGTAGTCCAAGACAGGCTAAGTGTGGGAGAGGGTTTGGAGGAGCCTGGTAGGGTTTGGCCCAGAGGAGAATCCTTGTTACCCGTGTCCTGACAAGGCCCAGGGTTCGGATGGCTGCCCCATGGGGCATGTCTTCTGCAGGTGGGTAATCAGTAGGCAAATAGGTAATGAGGGATCCGTGCTGTGGGGGAGATGTGAGGTGATTGGAGCCTGCTGTGCTCCATTGGCTGTTCAGAAAGCCATTCAGATGACCCAGGAGGGAAGCTTTACAGTACACAAGGATCTAGCACAAGGAAGCTCTTGGGTGGCTGCAGACAGGTGGGTAGGAACCAGCTGGCCCCAGGCGGGGCAGGCCTGGGCAGTTCGGCATCTGTTGCTGCTGTCATGCATGGCGCTTGCATGTTATGTTCTATCCAGCCATCTTAAGTGGTCTCCTGCTCTGCCCTCATACGAAACCACCACATTCTCCACTGAGCTCTTCCCAGCTGATTCCTGTGCCTGACTGGGAAAGGGGAATTTCTTGCTAGCACTAAAGGTCTCTTTCAGGTTATGTGGTTTCCCCTGGGCCTGTATGCCTCTGTCAAGACCTTTGTGGTTACAGTTTTAAAAAAAAATTAGTTTTGAGACAATCTCAGTGTGTAATTCAGGCTGGCTTTAAACTCACTAAGTAACCCCGGGCTGGCCTCAAATTTGCTGCAATCTTCCTGCCTCTGGTCTCCAGCGTGGTGGGATTATAGGCATGCTTGTTTGGAAATACAGCATTTATTTTTAACTTGCCCAGATGGCAGGCGTCAAGGCCAAGAAAGGTTAGTGCTGCTCTGTGCCTCTGACTTTAAAATGTGGCGTGGTCTGTAGTTTTGTGACTCCGTTTCCTTTCATTTGCGTGGCCTTTCTCCTAGTCATTGGGGGATAGGGTGTGGGAGGAGGGGGCTGCGACTGGTGAGAGGGATGCTGTGGTAGCTTCAGTGCTGGGCCCCTCTAAGCATCAGGACTGGCTCTGATGATTCCTGAGTGATTCACAGCTATGGATGGAAGAGGTCAGCAGGAAGGCCCAGGGAAGCCCGGCCCAGTACCTCCTACACTGGTGGTAAGGACTCAGTCTTCAGGAGAACTTGTTCCAGCTGTAGGCCATGGCACCTGTTTCTCTGACCCCCTCTTCTCTGTTCCTCCTCATTCGGAGGATAGTCTTTTGACACTTACTTTTGGCATTCCTGTGAGAACCAAAGTAGATGCCACATGTATGCGTGGTGCTTTTTTTGTTGGTTTGATTTTGAGATAGGGTCTCACTTTTGTAGTTCAGGCTGGCCCTGTGCTCAGCCTTGAGCTCACAGCAATCCTCCTGCCTCTGCCTCCCAAGTGCTGGGATTACTAGCCTGAGCCACCACAGCCAGCCCTGAGGTGTGTGGTTCTGATTGCTGGTGGGCCTGAGTCTCCATGCCTGGCATTGCTGTATGTGGTTACCGGGGATTGAACCCAGACCCTTACACTTGCAAGTCAGGTGCCAGAACCACTGAGCTAAATCCCCAGCCCTCTCTGAGGTTCCTGCATATGTTTCTCAAGCCCGGCAGAAGATCCAAGATTGCCTCCAATTTGTTTGCCCTTCCCACACCCCTTATCTGATTCAGCTGAGAGGAATTCTGCCTGGCCGGCCACCTGAGCCCCTGGCCCTGCAAGGGTGTGGAGAAAGGAATGGGGAGAAGGAATGTCCTTGTCATTAAGGGCAAATTCTGACCGAACAGCAATTCCCAGGTCGCCTGTGGTTCCTACCTACAGATGGACTTAGCCAGGAAGGCTGCCCACAAAGCCTGGATCTCTATTCTTGTGGACCTTGGCAAGACTTGGTTTTCTCCTATGGGAAATAAGCTCTTGATTTCTACCTGTAGGGGTGTCAGGCTGTCGGAGTGCATGCAGTATTCCTACATGCTGCATGTACAGGTAGCACCAGGTAGATGCACTCCTCTTCCTATCCTGGTCTACTTTTGGGGTCCGCGTGCCAATATCTGCTTGATCCTGTATGCTCATCTCACTCCTTGGGGCTTTGTGTTGGCAGGGTGTGCGTTTACCATCATCCAAGGCAGAGACTACAGCTGGGCAGAGGCAGGACAGGTGCCTTCTGACTGCACTCAAATGGAGTAGTGGTCACCAGAAGCAACTGGCTGCTGCGTCCAGTTCTGTGACTTGTCCGCATGCCTAATCTTCACGTCAAATGGGACCTCAGGCTCAGCTCCCAATCCAACCTTCTGGTTGCTGTCTTGCCTGGGGCCTGCATAGCTTTCCAGCTCACCTTGTAATTTTGTACTTGGAGTGGACACAGCCCAGGCTGATGAGTGCCGAGGAGCCCCACAGCAGCTGTGGCTCCTCTCCCTGACCATCCCTTCAGATTCCTGATGATTGGCGGCGTATGTTCCTCAGACTACCCACCCTAGACATGCAGTTTGTTCTGGCCTGGTGCAAGTCGGCAGACACAGGACAGTTCTGTGTCTAAGGAGCCCCTGGCTCCCTCGGGATGTATGTGGTCGGCTGTGTTGATGGACACATCACATGACATTCTCCTGCCTTTGGAAGTGTTGATGGCTTGCTTGCTGAGGGTCCCTCAGGGGATGGGGTACTGTTGCTCCTGTCTGTCCGAAGAGTCCCTCCAGGGCTTGCTATTGCAGTGACTATCTGCTCCCACAGGCAGAGAGTACTGGCTACTAACATAGTGACTGCATCCAGCTCACCAGGATGCCAGAGGCCACTCAGGGAAGTAGAACGTTGGGCTGAATGGAGCAAATGGAGCCTGACGGGGTTGAGACAAAAATTAGACTGGTATACTTCTTAGGTCATTTGCCTTTTGAAAGGAGAATGCACTCCTTTAACTTATGAAAAATGGAAATAGTTTTTCTTTGATGAGTGACCTCAACCTGTAAAAATAATTACAATATATATTTTTACCAAAAATGGGCAGTAGATGATCAGTAGTATTGCCCACCTCGATAAGCATTACCAACAAGCACCACCAGGGGGCGAAACAACACAAGGGAGGAGCACCAGAAAGCCCAAGACTGTTTTTCTTTGCTATGAACATTCTCTAACATGATTGTATTTTAATTAAATGCAAATACTGAAAGTGATGTAGTAGAGAGCATTTTAAATGGGAAATTAATTGATAACACAATCTTTTTTCAATGTTCTTTTTATTTTTTAACTTAAATGACTGTGTATATTCCACAGTCTCAGGATAAGAAAAACTCCAGAGTCCGGTCTAGATCTTCTCAACATTTCAGTTTCGAGTCATTTTTATCTTTACGTTGTGCATTGATATGGGCTTCCCAGTTCAGAAAACAAGGCACTATAACTATTTTTTCAGCTACATTAATACATTGAAGGTATTTTTATCCTTTCATTAAATATACAGCATTTGAGTACAGTATAGTTTTATGCAGATCAAGTTGAAAACACCCAAGGCACACACTTTTTTTTTTAATTTTCTATATTTATTTTGAAAGGCTCAGAGTAAAGTTTAAGAATTGCTATGAACAGAGTTCCAGAGTAGAAGCACTGAACAGTGATTGTTGTAATTTTAAACATAAAACAGTAAAGATCATGAGATGTAGAACTGTGTTACAGGGATCATGAAAAAACAAAGCCACGGATACAGTGTGGGTTAAGAATTGAAGGGGTCAGGTCTGCTGCAGTCTGAGAAGCAAAGCTGAAGGTTCTCCTACTTCCCAAAGCAGGGACAGTCCCTCATGTGTGCAGCTGTATGGCTCCCCAACCACTGTGGAATTTTACTCTCGTGTGTGTGTACACGACATCTGCAGATACAGAAACGCATTCCAGGTTCCCTGGTTATTAAAATAACTCAAAGTTCAAGTAAAAGAAAAAAGTCTCCCGATGATTTATTTTTTTCCCTCTAACAAAACAAATACTATACTTAGGGAAAAAGTTTGGGAGAAACCATTGGACAGTGAAGATGGGGGTGGTGGTTAAAGGTTGGGAGGAACTATTTGATGGTGTGGTGGCAGGGCAAACTACAAAGACGCGAAGATTAGACTTCTCGATGAATGGAAACACAGTGGCTGCTGTTCAGGGGGAGAATGTGCCAAAATAGAAGAATCCATTCAGGAACTAGAGACTTTCCACTCATTGAGACCAAAGAGTTTCAATGTTTAAAATATACTTCCCGTGTTAGGCGTGGTGGTAGATGCCTATAATATCAGCTACTCAGCAGGCTGAGACGGGAGGGTCACAAGTTCAAGGCGAGCTTGGTAATTTGGTGAGACTGTGTCTCAAAGAAGGGGATGGGGATGTAACTCAGTACTCCCTGGCTTTAATACCTAGTAACGCAAAAAGAAAAAAGAAAAAAAGAAAGAAAGCCACTTCCCTAAAATAGAAGTGATAACTCATGTTTTCCTGATTCAATTCTTTCCAAAAGGACACGCTTTTTTTTTTTGTCTCAGGCCTTAGTGTATTGCTTGCTTATTAAAACATTGGGTCACACTGACCAGACAGGCTGCCCAGGTCTACAACTACCAGGGCTTTATGGCTAGAAGACAGCCCATTGGGGCAAGGGACTCCTCTCTTCCCATGAGAGAGATCCAGGCTTGGTTGGTCACCAGGGTCCCTCCTGCTCCCACCATAGAACAGGAGAAACAGCAGTAGTCACAGAAGCCAGTTTTGACACTGTATACAATTCTGAGAAATATACACATTTCCATTCAGATACTGAGAATTCATTAAGTAACTGGAATCCAGTCAGACTGGTTCTCAGAGAACATTTTCATTCTTTGATGAAAGATGTTTTCTAGTCAATTTATAGAGGTGAAACTGGCTGTGATATTTCAAAGAACCTACGTTCGATCAGTTTGGCAACTTTTTGCTTGTTTAATTCAGACAGTTTTCACTGTTTTCAATCAGAACCACAACCTTAGTGCAAGAGTATATTTATTTTTTACAGTAATTTTGGTTGCCATACAAGAGATGAAAGGATTGGGAGAAAGTGCAAATTACAGGAGCTTTTTTTGTTTTCTTGTTTTTTAATAAAGTCTAAAAAGAATAAAAGCACAAAATAACAGCAACATAGATATGCGAACATGTGTTGTTACAGAAACTATAGTGTGAAATGTAGTTAAAAAACAAAAACAAATTGTTTACGGGAAAAATCAATATATGTGGCCCCCACACAAAAAAGTCATTGCCAGATCAACTGGATAATGTTTGCTTGTTTGATAACTCAGAAAAAAAGTTAGTTTTATTAACTAAAGTACCACAAATAATTCACTTTGTGATATGTAAAATTCAGCAAATCAACAGTCACATTGAGTCATTTTTTATATTATATGAATTAACTTAAAATGTGCACAGACGCCCTGGAGAAGGATCTTGGCAAGTATATATAATTTACATCTTGAGAGATTTTGGTTTTGTATACACAATATTACAGAAACTAGGCATGTAAATGCAGTTTGTTTAAATTACAGTATATAACAAAAGTTGATCGTAAAACCTGGAGTAATATTAACAATGATCATTGTATGAGCAGTTTAACGTTTATTCCACCAGTAAAGGGGGTCCTGGGATAGGGCCTGGTCCTGATGTGCCCCAGTGGGGAGAACAGTGGGCGGGGGCTTGACAGGGACTATTGCTTTCTGGAGCAAGACCATCCAGGAGAGCCAGAGGAGACCCATCTCGGCAACACCTGTGTTTTGTTGGTCAGTGCAGGTTCCCATACGTGCTGCTGCTAGTTTCTGATAGTGGAAAGATTCTGTCAGCTCTGGAGGCTTTTAGTCAGCTTGCTTCTGCTTAGTGGCATGTGGCTTAAAGTGTCATTAAGAGTGGGAGTGGTAGCTGCTGTCCCGACCAGCTGCCTGAGTCAGTAGACCCGAAGCCACCAGGTCGCCTGTCTAGCATTCTGCCTGGCACTGTGTGTAGAGGTAATGCCAACTGTAGGCAAAGGAAAAGAGCCTGGTAAAGTGGTGGTGTACTTAGAAATTTTGCAAACTCATCAAATGGAAGACGAATTAATGGCAGAATCACTATTTTTACATTTTCTGCAATACAGCCACCTGTAGTACCTTTTTCTAGAGCAATACTCGTTCATCTCATCATGGAAAACAGAAAGTACATGAAGTAAAGCACTTGAACGTTCATTTGATTCCACTGGATTGGGTCATTCAGACACGAAGATTGACCTGCAAATGATTTGGGAACAGACGTGGTTCAAAGACTGGCTTTCCAAATCAAGGATGTGCGTGTGTAGGGTGTGTAGTTGGGTTTTATTTTTGGAGAAACTGCTGCATTGTAAATTGTAATGACTTTTGAAGAAATAATTGTCCTTCAATGAAGAAGTTCTAGCAAAGATAGAAAATATAACACAGCTCTGCTGGTTCAGATGCATCCAGATAAGGTTGATTTAAAAAGGTCATACTTGTATAATTATTCCACAGAAATAGTATCATTAAATCACAAAAGTTTTTTTTTTTTCTTTAACTTTCTAGCACTGAAGTGGCACAAAGGCTGCCTAGTAGACCAGCCACTTTTTTTTTTTCTTAAAATATTGTGCTTATAAACTATCTGTACACCTATTTAAACTTGCAGTAAAGAAAGATTTTAAATTGCTAAATTTTACGTGTTCATTCTAGAGTTTTTTCCAGACCTCATCAGACACATGGTCGTGAGCATAAAGGAAAAAAAAAAAAAAAAAAAAAAAGGAAAAAGGTGTTTTATAATTAGAGATGGGCTGGGCTAATTCTGAAATCATAATGAACCACACACCTGACATTTGCATTTTCTCCACATGTGGGAGAAGGTGCGGGAAGCCTGACTTGATGTTCTGAAGCTTGACTTGATGTTTGCAGCCTGTGTGCAACTTGTAACCTCCCTTGAACATCAGAGGTATCGTTTCTGGCAGGAGAGACTCAGAGGCGAGAAGAGTACAGACTCAGGAAGCTGGACCAGGGGCAGGGCCATGGTCCGGCACACTCCCCGGTGCTCCCTGGCCTGGCTGCACTCAGCCACGTTTCACCTGCATCCTGCAGCCCCCCTTCTGTTCTCTACCCTGGGTCCTGTCTGTACTCCCTGCCCATGGGGTCTTCCGAGACCCTGTTGTACTATTAAGACAAGCTGGTGGGATTCCCGGACACCTGCAGAGAAGGGGGAGAAGCCCCTAAGTACCACCTTCCCTGTTATCTGTGAGCAAAAGGGCCACCTTGGCAGAGATGCTTACCCTCAGCCAGGTTCAGACAGGCCACAGAGCCCCACCAACTCCTGGTGAAGACGTCCGCTCACCTGTGGCAGTATGTGCTCATCGTGAGCCACGTTATCTTCTTGTCCTTTGTGTCAGAGTAGATGCTCACCTGCTCTGATCTTTGCAGAGCTCAACAGGCCTTCAGTGAAAAAGAATCCTGAGAGGCAGAAGACCCCTCTCCACCCTGGGCAGATGCTCCTGGCAGTAGCTGCTCTTGTCCTAGAAGAGGCCACGGGCCCAGGAAACACAATGGCTGGTTTCCACGGCCAGGGCTCACCTCCTTGGGATCGTGACCTTGTGCTTTGACTAACTCCATGTGACATCTGTCTGGCCACCTTGGAATTATGCTAATAGATTTGCACAAAGAAAGAAAGAAAGCTGAGCAAAGCTGGGCACGATCCCTTTCAAACACCCACTGCTGCCAAGAACGTCATGGCTGAGAACCATGGGTGCACAACACAGGAGGAGATGGGGCAAGTGATCCAGCCAGGAAAAAACTTTTCTCTACCTTTCAGGCCCAGGAAGGGCCCTGCATAAGCCTGTCTGGGAGCATCTCACTGCAAGCAAGTGCAGGAAAGAGACACGAGCAAATGGGCATCGAGCATCCTCCCAGAGGCCACAGGATGGAGGAAAGGCTTGTGTTGGGACCTGCGTGGTGAGAGCTGCCCAGGAAGCAGAGCAGGGAGGTCTCAGGAGGTATCTGGAGTACATTGGTGTCTGCCTACAAGAGCAAGGATCCCCTGTGAATTCAGTGGGAGCCTCTTGGGCCCAGCAAAGCGAGGTCACCTGCATGCTGGGAAGCAGGCTGGGAATCTGTATCCACGTTAGAAAATCCCCCTCCCCATCCCGTTGGATAGAGGCTGTCCAAGAAACTCATGTGGATAGCTGGGGCTCAGCCACACTGGATGCCCGCAGCTTTTTTCTTTGGGTACCGGGAGACAAACCCATAGAATGGGGTTGGTGCTCACAGACTCTGCTCGGCCTTCAGATACTTCAGCGTAAGCCCATCTCTACTTATAACAAGAAGTCTATAAAGGGAAGGAGCAGCCATCCTTATCTGTCTAGGAGCTGTTTCAAAGCCCTTTCTATGTTCATTCTGTGCCCAACTCGAGTCACTCCCAGATCTATCAGGTCTTCTTTCTGCAGGTTTGGTAAGTGACTGCCATCGATTTCATTGTCCATGAAGGTCTCTTTGTGTTCGCCCAAGTTCAGACTTTCCAGCCAATCTGCCACGTCTGGTTTAGTCCATAGGTGGACAGGTTTAGTTGTAAAAGGCTTATTTGAGATTGGCTGTTGGAGTATAGAGGGAGATGGTGACCTGCTGCGACCTGCTGGGTTCAAGCCAAATAGGTCCCCAGCAGGGGGCTGGCTTGGAAGGCTAAAGACATCTGAGAGTGTGGGAGAAGGAGACGCAGCAGTGGCAGACAGAGGGGTGGGCAGGATCTCTTTGTTCATCTCTGTTGGTGAGACCACAGGGCTTGGGGCACGTCTTGTTCCTGAGGTCCTACTTTCATAGTCAGGGGGCCGGCTCTGCAGGGTGATGGGCTGGGACGTGCCAGGGCGGACAGTGAATGTGACTGTCGTGCTCCGCGTACCTGAGACAGTGCTCATGACCTCCGGGCTTCTGAAACGGCAACAACAGAGAAAACCATCACAAGCCAGGTCATGGAGGAGTGACAGGGAGGCGCCCACGCAACACCAGAGGATCTTGAAGCAGGTCACTGGCATTGAGCAAGGACTTGCCATGCCAGGATGGAGTGGGAGAGCAATCCTCAGGAGACACCACGGCACACCACACCAGCCACTCACCTGAGCCTGGGCTGGAGGAGCCGGGAGGGCTTGTCTGTGAGGGGATATGAGGAAACTGGGGGCGTTTCACTCAAAGCGGGCACCAGGACGGCCAGTCCCCGGGGGGGAACGTGCCCAGACATATCCACCATCTCTCTTAGAATAACATGTCTTCATTTCAGCAGGCAGAGTAAGTGTGCCCTCAGGGGGGTTCTCTCTGAGCTACTCTCAGCTGCCTGGCCATCCTTGGCTTTCTGGCTTGAGGTCCCCGGTTTTGGAACAAGAGCAGGGCTGGACCTGCCTCAGTAGATAGAGACCCTTGGTCGTGAGGGCCTCAGACCCAGAGGGCAAGGACAGAGTGTCCTGAGCTGACCTCAGGAGAGGGTCTGCCTCCCGACAGACTGGCCCTGATGTTTAGGTGAGCCCTGCCTCACTGCAGCCTGAACCCTCACTTCCGTGTGGAGACTCAGAAGGACGTTCAGTTCCTTCTGACAGCAGAGGGTTGAAGGGCATCTCAGGCCCCAGCCCTGCCTTCTTCACTGTGTCTGGGCATGGGCAGGTGAAGCTACTAGAGCCAGGCGAGAGAGGCTCTTCTCAGCACCACTTCCTCTGGCTCTAGGTGACACCTGGTGCAGAGGAAGTTCTAGTCACATTTGCCTCCATGGAAGGGTCTTTGTATGACATGCCTCTCTCTGAGTGTGGCCCAGCCCTAGCAAGTGATCTGGTCACAGCAAGGGAGGACAGACATCTCTGGGCTCTGGCTCCTGTCTGGTATCCCTTGCCATCCCACTGCAGCCATGGCTGTTGCCTCTGTGGCGTGGTCATGGCCCCTGCACAGGTGAAAGCATGCATGTTTCTTGCCTCACAGACTCACTTAGGTGACTGTGGATGCTCACCCCACCCTCTTCTAGAAAGATGTGACCCACACTGGCCCTTTAGGACCTGGATTGAGAGATACTGATTGGAGTCCAGGCTCTTCCAAATACTGGCTTAGGTGTGGGTAGTATACGAATATATGTCTGTCTGTGTCAGTTCCTCTCCCACCTAGGAAACTAGGGGAAAAAGAGAATCCATCCGAGACCTGCAGGGATAGGACCATAGGGTGGGCAGCGTCTGCAGTGAGCCAAACTCTAAGCACCATAAAAGGTGCTGGGCCATAGAAACCAATATGTAGATCCTGGTTTTCTTCAGAGTCCGCCGAATGCTAACAGCCCAGAGCCTACCTGGAGCAGCAGTGAGGAGGGGAGTGGGCCGTGTGTGGTCAGTCACCTGGCTCTGGTCTCTGTCCTTCCTTGGGCTGCTCTGTGTGTGTGTGTTTAGGTGAGCTCACTAACTGGTCACCCAGGTACCTCTGAGCCCTGTATCACGTCTCCATCTGCCGGTCTTCACGGTGGGATATGCTTCGAGTACGGCTCCTGCCAGGGTCAGAATGGAGGTGCGTACCTCAAGAGGCATTGTGCTATGGACGTGAGCAACATCGGTCCTGTTGTGAGCAGGTGCCTACTGTGGGTCATGGACGTCTGGGTACCCTGAGTGCTCACAGGCTGCTTCCTGGAGATCCCAATGTGTAGAGCCTTCTCCCCAGCCCTTCAGGCCTGGTGACCAGTTAGACTTGTGTGGGTACACTGACAGGTGCAAGGCAGCCCAAATAAAGGCTAGGTGCCCTGCTGGCTTTGCCTGCAGTGAGCAACTCAACCTGGGGACCCTAGGTTTAAATTCTCAACAGGAGGTGGCTGAGGATGTAGTAAGAATAAAAGGGGCCTATAGGGTCCCTGCCTCGTGCTGTTCTGACACAGTGGTAGGTGGCTGTGGGTCTAGCCCAAGCGGGTGCTGCAGCAAGCCAGCCCATCTCTGCCCCTGCACAATGGCAGGCATGGCATTTCTTTGAGGAACTCATGGTTTCCATCTTCTAGAACTAAGCTATCAGAGATCAGAGATGATGAGAGATGACCTGCGGTGCAGATCATACTGAGGACTTTTGGGGAGAAGGATGGATTTTCTTAAGGTGGGAAAACATCCTCCAAGAGCACATTTGTCCAGATAAGATGAGGTGGAGTTGGGGTTGCTGTGTGCTTTCTCTGAAGCTGCCCTGCATGGTGACTGTGCCATGACTGTGATGCTGGGGACCTACTGTGACGTCTTGTTGGAAAGCCACCCACTTGATTGTCAGGCTCCTGAGACAGGCCAGTTAACCCCTACAGAGTCAGCAGCTGCTGTGGCTGCACAGTGCTCAGGAGTGGGATCCACCACACGCCACGTAGGGACCCAGCTGTGAGTAGCTGGGCCTGTGTTCGGCAAGGAAGGGCTCTGCAGGCAGCGGTGCCCATGAGGAGGCAGAGAGGAAGCTCCTGACACCTGGATGGGCAGCAGGAGGAAGGGACAGTGGCACACAGGAGACCACGCACATCTCCGCAGGCGGCACTTACTTTTCTTCACCATGACCCTCTTCTGTAAACACCCAGCGTGGAGCAAATGGAAATGACAAATGGAGCGATTGAGATGACACTGAAGAATTAAGAAAAACAGCTTTCCTTGAGGGTGGAAGGAGAGGAGAGGCACAGACCTGGTCGAGACTCTGAGCCAGGCCCCCTGCCTGACACGAGCTCTGGGCAGCTGGATCAGTATGGATGGTGCCCACCTAAGCAGCCCAGAGCTACAGTGGAAATCAACATGGGTGTCACCATCACAGTGAGCAGGGAGAGTTTACCACTTTGCCATCTTTGGCTCAGGACGTCAGACATTTCAGAATGAGAGAATAGAGGCACTGGAAGGTACTGGCCTCTGCCTGAAGGAAGACACCCACTTCCTGCTAATTTCCCAGCACAGGTTCTGGGTCTGTCTCCGTTCTGCCACTCAGGAAGGATAAATCAACACTTGTAGTTGGGGAGGCTGTTCCACTGTGAGCAGGCCTTTGCTTCAAGTTTGTATGAGGAGTTGACGGAGCCCAGCCTGACTGCAGGGCGGGGTCAGACCTGGCCACGGGTGTAGGATCTGCCAGGACCACACCCAGTATGGCTGCAGAGCGTGACCAGAGAGCTAGAGCACAATGAAGGGCTGACTGGCTGGCTCACCTCGTGTCTTTGTGGTAGCCTGATTCCCTTTTGGTTAATCACACTGATATGATTCACTGGATCCTCCCTTGTGCACAGATCATTATGTTGCTAAGCAACCACCGAGTTGCTGGGCGGAACACACAGGAATCTGTTGTCCTGATTTAGAACGAACACACACACACACACACACACACACACACACACACACACACACACACACACATTCTCACTCGCTCACACCCCCTCTCTTGGATGATCACTCTGTAGCCTTTAAAAATCAAATCCATGTAGAAAATTAAAGAAAAAATAAATCACTGAAAACAGACCACGAGGGAATGAAGAAGAGCTTTGGACACACCGCGGCTTCATCGGGAAGGACAGGTGGTGGTTGTGGGGTCTGCGCTCCTGCCAGGCCAGAGACTCTCCAGTACCATCCCCAGGAAGCAGAGCACCAACAGCCAGCTGCAGGGCCCCTCACTGGCACTGCCCAGCAGAGCATGCCAAGTGCTCAGTGTGGCTGGTTTTGAAAACACCATCAAGCAGCTCTGTGGTTCCAGCAATTCAACAGTCTGCTCTTGGAACAGCTGGGCAGAGATAATTTTTTAAAAACCCACATGGATTTATTTTAACATGGAGAGGCTGTCAAGACGGATTGAGGGAGCTGGTGGAGAGCTGGGGCATTGGCAGGGGAGGCGAGGTGAGGTAGAACACTTCCTTGGGAGCAGGCTGTGCCCTCTGGGGAGCTGGAGACCTGTTGTCTCTGGCACTTGTGCTTTGAGACAGTTCTTCCCAGGCCAGTCTGAACCTCAGCGGGGAGCTCAACCCTGAGGCTCCTCTGGGCTGCCACTCATGGTTGGCAATCCAGAGGGCACCCACTATGTGCCATCCTCTGCTGGAAGTCACAGGGTCCCCACAAGCTCACACTCACTGCGGTCTTCCTCCCACAGACTCAGTGAGAGCACAGTTGACCTTTTCCATGGAAGTTTCGTTGAAAAACACCAGATTTGTCTGGCTTTAAAAATGCTATCTGGTATTTGTCAATTCTACCTCAGGAAGGCCGGGGACAAGATGACACCTGGATCTCCCAATCACAGCTAGTTTGCTTTGGTTCAGTGCCCATCAGACAGGCACCCTGGACAGCGGTCTGCTGGGTTCCTTGGGCACTTTTCCCTGGTACCCACCTGCTCACCTCAGGAGCACAGGCCCCTCGTCCCAAACCTGGGCTCCCAAAGCAGTCTCTCTGTGTTACCCTGACCATACTGGAGCCTTAACGAAGAAAAGTGTGGTCATGCTAAGTCTCAGCAAATCCTCTGATGGATTTGGAATTTTTTTTGGAATTTTTGGAATTTTTTTTTGGAATTTGATCCCATTTCCCCCTATGGGCCCATGATCCTTACTTTTCGTGGCTTGGCCCCACCCTGCCACCTGCCCCAGTCTCCACAGAATAGGAAGCACCTTTTTGCATCTGGCTAAAACAGGGGCTCCTTGGTCTCTGAACAGCTGACTCTCTTAGGTATTTTAAATCATTCAAATACCACTTCCTCAGGCTGCCAGCCCTTCTGCTTTCCTTAGAACTCCTTAGTTTCTTTGCAGCATTTGTTACAGTTTGGGTTTGTTTGGTGTTCATTGTCCATTTCCCCTTGTAAGAGTTTGAGCTCCCCAAGGGAAGAGGCCCCAGAATGTTGCTTCTTCCTCAGTGATAAATCCACAGTGCCTGGCATGTTGAGTGAAGAGTGATGACAGATCTACTGCCCAGCCTGGAGGGTCCTGGTATCCTCCTTGGTGCATTTCTCTTGGTTCCACCACAGACCTGGTGTCAGGCTTGTACAGAGCAGCAGCATGGTAAACTCCTGGCCAGTGAACTCAGGAGGACATAGGCTGGACTGTGGTCCAAGCTTGAGGACTCTGTCTAGCTGGCCTCCTGGGTCTGCAGCTGGGTATTTTGTACATCCCCAGGGATGTGACTTTAACCAAAACACCGAGTGCTCTGCTCCTTGAGTCACAAAATGGCAGGGATTCCACTCTTGCCTGGTGTCTCCAGTGTTGTGAAGGAAGATTAGTGGATCCACAGATTACTGAAAGCCTTTGAAAGTAAAAAGCATGGGACAAATGCAGGACTTTTGATCATTGCTGGCGACGCTTTTGCCCGTCCAGTTGTAGTGCGAGAGCGCACAAAGGGCTGTGGCTCGGTTGAGTCATTCACTGGGCTCTGAGGTCCTTCTGGAAGGGCTCCCAAGCCTCGGGCTACATGCTGTGGCCCAGCCAGAAGTACCGATGGATGGGGAAGTCCATGAATTCGTGACTGTTGCTGGGTTCTTCCTGAGAGAGAGAACCAGCAGCTTCCACAGGAGACCCACATTCTCCCACCTTCCGAGGACAGCTTCCTTCCTTAACTTTGAGCTGGTTCAAGATTCTCCAGGGATGAGGTTACTTCCTGGTCTAAGCAGGCCAGATGCCCTAGTGGCTCCAGTGTTGCCAGGTTTTCAAGTCAAGCCCAGAGCTGTCTCTAGTACTATGTATATAAGGAAATTATTTGACTGCCCTCCCTTGGACAATCTACATTTAAGCAAGACATTTCCAAATCTCACCATGTCCCTGATTTTGAAGAAGCCAGGACTCAGATCAACATGCCCAAAAGCTAGGTGCTAGGAATTAACTTTCTCCTAAATTAGTTTATCAAAGAATAGTCTTTTGTGAGACAGGGTCTCATTTTGTAGTTCAGGCTGGCCCTGAGCTCAGCCTCCAACTCACATCACAGCAATCCTCCTGCCTCTGCCTCCCGAGTGCTAGGATTATCTGTGTGAGCCACCACGCCCAGCACTGTAGTATGTGGTACAATGATTGCTGCTGGGGCGTAGGTCTCCATACCCAGTATTGTATGTGGTTACTGGGGATTGAACCGGGGCCCTTGCGCTTGCAAGACTGGTGCCAGAACCACTGAGCTAAATCCCCGGCCCCCAAAGCACAGTCTTATTCTCAGCATTTTAGGAAAGAATCTTAAAGGTGAAAGTCCCTTTAAAGCGGTGTGGCGAATCTACGGCATGCGTGCCACAGGTCATCATCACTGTGTATCACTGCAAGTTCTGAAAGGTTCACCATCTCTGCTCTGAAGGGTCAGGTCTAGCCTAGGCGAGCCTGGTGAACCTGTGGCACGTGTGCCGCGGCAGGCTCTTTGTTACCACTGAAAGGCTAAAGGCTCATCACTGGGGTGAATGACAGGCTCAACTCTGAAAATCATCCCTGTCGCTGTGGTCGCAATTTGTTTCTATGGAAACGGGATTTTTGCACCACTGCTTGTCATTTCAGAAAGTATGGTCGGTTTTCATTTTTCCCTCGAGAAACTTCTATTCCCCAGTAGGAATCCCTCCCATTCAGTTTCAAGCCTCATTTTGTTTAGGGCAATTCACAACTCTGAATTTTAGTTGCCTTGAAAGAAACGCCAAGGCTGAGAGCACCTCAGAGTGGGTGAGCCCGAGCCTGCCTGGTAGGAGGGCAGCAAGAGAGCCCTCCCCAGGACATTTTTGAGCAAGTTGAGTGCTGCCTGGTGTTGATATACACAGGACCTAGGGACGTTTGGGTTCCACTGACAGCTCTAGAAACCACCACCAAACTAGACTTGATACATCTCCTGACTGCAGCTCACATTCCCTGAGGCTGTTCCTCCAGTGCCCGACCTGGTAGGGTTGTTGGATCAGAAAAGGAGGGTTAGAGTTGCGTGCCGGCTTTAGTGCCCCAAGTCACTGACCTTCATCTCTGCTCTGCCCTTGGGACTGTCCTATTCTTGTCTGAGTGCAGACCTCAGATGGAAGCGGGAAAGACTGGTGTGGCCCTGGCTGCTCAGAAGTCCTGGTGACATCTAGTGACAGCACTTGCCTGTTATCGGCCGCAGGAAATTCCTAGGCCCAAGAATGGCGCTGCCATCCTGCCAGCCCTCTTGGCCTCACAGATAGCTATCCGAGTTGGCCCTTCTTTCCAGGGAAGCCCCTGGCTGCAGCCAGGTGATAGGGGTCGAGCTCTGAGCCAGGTTCCTAGGTGGGTGGTTAAACCTAGGCCTTCTGGCTAAGCAGCACTGGCTCCTTTGCCTCACTGCTCTGACCTCCACTGCCTGTGCAGTAGGAAGAGTTACAGGCCCTGCGGGTGGTACAAGTGGGAACTGATCCCAGCATGTGGCAGGTGCTTTGTAGGTGTGGGTTAATGCTCTTATTGAGAACGACTAGTCTGGGAGGTGGCTGTTCTTGGCCATTGGAGCGTGGGTGGCAGGTGATCACACAGCTGCTATCTTGGAGACGTCCCTCAGGATCCTGTCAGGTGAGGCATCCCTACCTGTGTCCACCTAGAGAAGTTCCAGGGCAGCGAGGCTCCAGCGACACATGCAGGGCAGAAGCCTGTTTTTCTCTGAGTAGCCCAGAAAGGCCTGGAAGAGGTAAGCCATCCAGCTGCTGTTCAGTGCGGGGACAGCAGGACGCCCCTGGAAGGCCGAGTGGATGTTACCCAAGGGATCCTGGGGGTGGGAGGTGGGGGCTGCCCCTGCAGCCTGCACAGTTATTCTTTTCTACAGCCCTAGAGTTCTTCTCTCCCAGCTCCCTCCTTCCTGCAGAGAACTAACCAGGGGAGGAAAGAGTTCGGAAACGTGAAGCTGAGTCCTGTCTCTGGCGCCTGCTGGCTGTGCACGTGGGTGAGCCACTCAGCCCCTCTAGAACTCCTGGGCTGCTGCTCTCCTGTCATAAACACTACCCAGCGACGGAAAGTGCACAGACTTTGGCCAGGTGTTATCTGGGATTTCTACAAGGGCAATGACAGTGTAAAGAACTCTATTACTGGCCAGGGATTTTAGCTTAGTGGTTCCGGCGCCTGCGTTGCAAGGGCAAGGGCCTGGGTTTGATCCCCGGTAACCACATACAATAATGCTGGGCATGGAGTCCCATGCCCACCAGCAATCAGAACCACATACCACAGTGCCAGGCATGGTGGTTCATGCCTGTAATCCCAGCAGTTGGGAGGCAGAGGCAGGAGGATTGCCCAGCCTGAACCCCAAAACTGAGACCCTGTCTCAAAAAAATAAAGAACTCTATTATTACGTAATGATTTCCTCCCTGAGACTTCTAAGAAGTCTTAGTCTTTAGAAGGCCCACTCTAAAGTATATACTAAGTGTACATATGCAGTACATACACATCCACTAGAAATGGGGAGATTCTAGTACATTTTCCTTAGGCAGTAAAGGAGCATGCTGGGCACATAAGGAATTTCTCTCCACCTGGAGGTGTTATTTGAATGGCATCAGTAGTGGGGGAGCCCCACTAATAGACAGTGGCATTAACGTGCGTCTCTACCACACAGCCAATTGATAATTCCTCTGAAGAGTAATGGGAACCATCCAAGTAATTTATTTACATTCACACTGAAAGGTAACTGGGAAAATTGTGGCTGTCGGCCCACGTCTCAACACTCAAATGCAGTGTGATATCACTGATTAATGGACTTAGTTGTTGGAATCAGATGTCTGCCCAGCAGGAGAATGAAGAAAGACTTCATTAGTCAAAATGATGAAACCTGAGACCAAACATCAGTGGGAAAAACTGAAGAGCACCCTACCTGGGAATAGCAAGACAGCACTTCCTGCGGAAGAGAGAAAACCAAGACCCACGAGCGGTGGTGGGGCCCCGGGGGCTATGGTGGGCACACCCAGAAACAACGAGTGCTCAAAGGCCCATTCTAAAGTGTGGCGGATGTATGTGGAGCCTTCTGGGTGGGTGTAGAAGTGAATCATCCTCCCTCCTTCAGTTGCAGTGGAATTAACTTAAGCCGTGAGGACGCTGTCAGTGATTAGCTAGGACAGCCCGTCCATGATGTCTACCTGAGGTGGACAGAGGGGCTGGCAGAAAGGATGTGCCTCCCTCTGAACTCACCAGGGAAGCTGGGCCTTCCCAGCTCTCGGGCCCCCTCGGGGTAATTGGGGGGAGACCCAGCCACGGTGCTCACCCTCTCACCATCCCCTCACCATGGCACGGCTCATCTCCTAAGTGTGCTTTGGGCTTTGGCCAAGTTTAGCCCAGCCTCGGTGTGGCTCTGGCAAAGGTCTGAGGGTACCAGGAAGACAGCTGAGCCCCTGTGAAGGTTGTGGCGGGGATGGCTGTGTGCAAACTCCCCTCATGTACTTCTCAGAGAAGGGGCAGCATGTCTGCTGGGACTGTCCAGGATGACACGGGAAACGTGGTCACATGAGACTGGGTAGGTGGCACCAGGGGACTGCGAACTCCCTGTGTGCCGCTGCTTGTGTACTCCTCAGGGCTTTTCTTGGCCAGCACGCGACAGGATGCACCCTGCATACTGCCACTGCAGACTTACCTGGGAGGGAGGCTGGCAGACTTGGCTCCCACCGGTGAATCCAGTCCTTCCCCTGGCTTTGCCGATTTCTCTCGGTTCATTTGCTGCAGGATTGAGTTCAATTCACTAATGACATTTGCTTTTGGGCCTGAGAGAATCGGGCTTTTGACCTCCGTGACATCACCCCACAACTTGGAGGTCCTTGGCTGGATGACCTTTGCCATCCCGGCCTGGGTACTGCCCGGTGGGGGCGGGGGCGCAGGTGGGGGAATGACAAAGCTGTCGACATCCTCTTCCAGGAGCGCATCTTGATAAAGTGCGTTGCTTTTATGAATTATGGGCTTCATTTTTGGCTTTGGAGGTACGGGGGGCTTGTCGACCACAAACGCCTGCCCGTCTGCATAGACCGTGCAGGTGTCCATACTCTCCCCGCCTTCGGATGACAGCGTGGAGATGCTGGACACGGTGGAGATGGTGCTGGTTGTCTCGAGATGGTGGTCGCTGCTACTCCGGCTGTCCACCTCCTCGATCCCAGAGTCGGTGACCACGTCGAAGCTCTCGGGGGGTGGCAGGAATGAGGGGGGCAGACAGTTGGAGAGGCCGGCTGGCTTCTTGCTGTCTGCAGAGCTAGCTGGCTGGCCCGAGTTCCACGAAGGGGAGGGGGGGGTGTCACTTTTCTTCTGCTTTGCCAAGTCCGCAAGAGCGGGGACAGAAGCAGCACGGTCATCGGGGATATCAAAACTATTTGCAAATTCCAGGGGAGGAGGCAATGGCTCTGTAAAAATAAAATCCTCATCCAAGTCCACGGATGCCAGAGGGGGAGGAGGGATGCGGAATGGTAGAACTACCGCCTCTTCAATGGAGCCTGCCGCCACAATGGTCCTGCCGGGCGTGGCGGTGGGCTCGGGGGCAGCGGAGATCTGTAAAGCACCTTCGGTTTCGGAAACGCCTTCTGGCACTGTGGAGGGCAAGTGGTCTGGCTTTATGTCCACATCCTCTCTCTCCTCCTCCTCCTCCTCTTCCTCCTCCAGGGGGGCCCCTGTCTTGGTGGCGTCCACTGTGTGCACCATCAGCAGGCCGGCTGACTTCTGCTGCGCTGTGTCCACGATGTTGATCAGCATGTTCTTTTTGTCCTCACCCCTCCGGTCCTTGCCCAGGTCCATCTCGTACTTGTTTTCTGTCTCTTGCCGCCGCAGGGGCCCCCGGGTGTTCTGCCTAGTGACTGGAGGGAAGCCAGTCTCCACACTGGGCCGCATTTTGGTATCGATGTAGAGAGGTTTGTTGAGGTCAGCCTTGGGGGGCTCCCCCTTGGGCCCCTGCTGGGACTCCTTCATGGCTCGGTCCCGCGCAGACAGCGCCAGGGCCAGTGGGGAGCTGGGGTCGAGCAGCCGTCCGGTGAGCGGATGGACGTAATTCTCAGGGCTGGCTGTGCTGCTGCTCTTGGGGGGCGCTGCTGGGCTGCCCTCGGGCCCCTTGGCTTTGGATGCAGCATTCAGGGGCCTCCCGGCCTCTCCCTGAGCACCAGCTTCACCGCCGCCCAGGAAGTGGTTCTCAGGTTCCCTTGGCGGTGCCCCTGACGCAGGGGACGCCAGCTGCTCGGAGCCATCCTCATCACCGAACCCGCCCTCCTCAGGGAACTTGGAGGGCCGCACCCGAGGGACAGGTGGCCCCAGACCCACGTCCTCATCCCCCAGGTCGGTGGAGAGGAAGGCCGGGGAGTTCCTCCTGGCCTCCAGCCGCTTCTCCCGGTCACGGACAGCCCCGGCAATGGCAGCGGCAAAGGGGCTGCTGACGGTCAGGCTGTCATCAGGCCGCAGCTGGCCTGGTGGCTCTGTGGCCTGGGGGTCAATCTCCATGCTGCTGCCCTGGCTGCTCTTGCCACTGCTGCTGGTGGAGGGCTCCTTGACGATGATGGTGGGGATGGGGATGGAGCACGTCTTCTCGGGGCTGTCCTCCACGTTGGACTGCTTCACCAGCATGCCCTTCCGCCTGGCAGGCTTGGCTGGCACGTAGACAGCCTTGCTTGCGATCTTGCCCACCTCCGAGTATGGGTTCTCCGGCATCTGCCCCCGCTTGTTGCGGAAGGCGGCCTGGGGTGCGGCGTTCCGGCTGTAGAGGTCTTCCGAGTCCAGGGAGTAGCGGTCCAGCTCTCTCCTGTAGAACATCCCTTTCTCCCTCATCATAGTCGCCACCGTGTCGGACCTGGTGGCAGGAGACACCTTGGCAGCAGAATTTGGATTGAATGCGGGCTTAATCGTCCCGTAGACTCTTGGAGTCGGGGACTTGGGGCAGTTGTAGGTGGTGGGGGAAGGCGGTGGAGGAGACGGGGGCACAGACTGCGGTGGAGGGGGGATATCCTCAGAGGTGTCTGGCATAGACAGGCTTCTGGTGAATTTCAGCATCGGAGGGGCCAGGAATTGTCGCTCTTCCTCTGTTATTCCTATGAGTAGAAACCAGGTTTCGTTTTAAATGACAATAAGCAAAATCTTACTAAAGCTCTTAGGATTGTGCAGTCCAGTACATCTCCACAAACTCAGACAACGTACACTTGTTATGAAACACAGCACAAGCCACAATGCGGAGAGGTTAGTTATATGGCCTAAAAAATGAGAAAGGAGGCAGGGGCCGTGAGCATGTGCAGTGAGCTGTTCTCCAAGACGTGTGGCTCCCGGTACCAGGCCAGGACAGCGAGAGCCTGATGCCAGGCTGGGTGCCACACTCGAGGACCAATCCCACCTGCAAAGGCTCCTCGTGCTGCCTGTGCACGTGTGTGTATATATGTTGGTGAGAGTGGGCTAGCCAGACCAAGGGCCTTCATTCCTTGGTCCTTTCAAAGTGGACATCCTTCCTGGAGGCTGAGGTGATCACTTGCCCGCTGGAGGCACAAGGCCTTGGCTCAAATGGCACCCATGGCACAGAGCCAGGAAGTGCTGCTGCTTAGGTGGGTTTTTATTTTTTATTTTTTTAAGGTTTTTTGAGGCAGGGTCTCGCTTTGTAGTTCAGGCTGGCCCTGAGCTCAGCCTCCAACTCACATCACAGCAATCCTCCTGCCTCTGCCTCCCGAGTGCTGGGGTTACAGGTGTGAGCCACCACTCCCGGCACTGTGGTATAGGCACTGTAGTTAGTATGTGGTACTAGTTGCTGCTGGGGTGAGTCTCCACGCCCAGTATTGTTATGTGGTTACAGGGGACCGAACCCGGGCCCTTGCACTTGCAAGACAGGCACCGGAACCACTGAGCTGTATACCCAGCCCGCTCGGTTTTTCAGCACCGATGTTGCTGCCCACAGGAGCAGGCAAACCCACCACCCTTCCAACAGTGTCTGCCTATTGGTTCCTGTGCCTACTGAGAAGAGGCATTGGTATTGCCATAATGGTTCCAAGATGACACAAACTCGTCCTGTCACCTGGCTTGTCTGGGCCCTGGGGGGCATGTCTGGGCCCTGGGAGGGGGGTGTCTCTGTGTATACTAGAGTCTCCTGGGACCTCAGAAGGATGGCTGATGTGGCTGGCTTGGGGGATATGGAGCATGGGGGTCGCGAGCCTTGCTCCTTCTTCACTAATGACTTCCTTTGGCCCACACAGGAGCAGGACCCTGAACAGTTTCTCAGGGCCCTGGTGAGCTCCCATACTGGTCCATACCGGGCACGGGCTGTGGCAGGCCAGTGTGATCAGCAAGAACCCAGGTTCGGCTGGTCCGGCACAGGTCACAGCCGTTTTCTGAGACGTGACTAACGGAAGCATGTGGATGTGGAAGGTGGCTGCAGCCCTATGGTGGCTGTAGTGCAGCATGAGCATGCTCAGAGTGTCCCAATTCGTGTGATTACAGATTGTGCAGCAGTCTAAGACACGGACACACGGACAGGAGTAATACACAGTGACACCAAGGACCAGGGGCTGGGGGAGCATGCAGGTTTCTAGAGGCAACAAAATGAGTCACTTGAAATTAAAAAAATTTCCTAAGACAAACTACAATCATTTATTCCAATGAAAACTTCCATTTGATAAGGGTATTCCAAATTTAACATACTCCTTACGGGAGGGTAATTTGGCATCACCATGATCGGTTGCTAAAGGCATCTGTGTTGCCCATTTGCTCTGTGCTGGTTGCCTGCCGTTTAAGTTCCCAAGGAGTAATAATTTAAGAATACACCTTATACAGTAAACTGGAATACATTCAAATTACAGATTCCAAACTGGAAGCATTCACTAACCTGATAGAAAGATTCTGCTGTCTGACAGGAGGAAATCGATTGTTATTAACCAGTAAGGATGGCAGCATACAACATGGTGGGTGTGCAGCTTTGCCAGAAGCCCTGAGGACACTGGGAGTGGGCAAGCTTGACAAGCGGCAGACACCACCACAGTCACCTGATGCTCAGGTGCTGCCTACTGTCATCCTCCTTAAACCAGAACAAACGAGGCCCGTCTCTGGCAGCGTTGCCAGGAGGTGGCTGCAGACACACAGAACCCTGTTCCCTGGGCAGGCTAGACGAGGCTGGAGGATGGGGCAGCTGCCGCACACGCTCTTCTCTGTATATAGCAAAGGTTCACCGTGTCCGGCAGTGGCCTTGGCTTCTAGGAGAGTTTACATGGTAGAGGCAATGCTGGATTCGCTCCCAAAGGGACTGTCTCAAAGGGTCCAGTTGACCTGGGCCTCTCACAGAGTCTGTGAGGATGACTGGGATGTTACAGGGAAGATAAGTCATTGTCCATGACACAGAGCGCACGGTTTACTTAAGAGTTTAAGAACCTGACCCAGCCACCCGGAGAAGTATGTCCATTGAGCTCATCTTATGAATTAGGACCATAAGGAGTCCCCTCACCCAGCCCACCCTGGCCTCCCCTCACTGTCCTCCTTCCTGTCATGTGGTCCCCTTCACCCCCCTGGTATTGTCCCAAATAAACTAGCTTCAGGATTAGGGAGCCCATGTGGGTTTTGTGTCCACTGGGGTGGGAAGGTTCATACCTTTCCTTTGTTTAAATGGCTCCCCAGCAGGCAAGGCCAGGTGCCTGCTTTTTGGTGGATAGGCAGGCCTCAGGGGGTGTGGCATGGCAAGGATGCCAGGGCAACCTGGGGACCCAGAGGTCAGAACTCCCAAGAGACTCTGCGGGCTACATGTCAAAGCCAAGGGGCAACTTCTTCGGGTGAAGGTCACGCTTCTTACCTATCGATTTCTGCCTTCGCATCGTACCTCGAGGAAGGCCCAGAAACGGGCCTTTTGGGCTCCCAGGAACTGTGGGTGTCATCACAGCGATCCCTTGGCGTTCATACACGGACTGCAAACCCAAAAGACAGGATGAGACAAGGCCCTGACCTGCCCACAGCCATGGCGATGGCCAAAGGGCAGCAAGGGAGTTCTGGACACCGCTGGGCCTTTCTCCATAGCGCTGACAGTGAGGCCCTGCTCTGAGGAGCTCAGGTCACTGTGACATCACTCACCAGACCAGCTGGGCAGACACATCTCTGAGAGTATAGGGTCAGGACAGATGTCCTGCGGGAAAGACCACAGAGCGGTAGGGTCCCGTCTGGGCCCACAGCCTCACTCTACATTTGCCCTGTGACCTTGGCCGGCTCCTCAACCTCAAGCAGGAGCCTTTGTTTTCCTCCTCTGTAAAACAGGCCAATACGTGCCACAGTATGCGTGAAGGTGACCAGGTACCATGCATTGTGCAGGTGGCTAGTTGTGCTGGCCAGCTCATGGGAACTGGGGGATTTTCCTGGATAGTGGCACTGAGCCTTGGGAGAAATCTGTCCCTGATGTCCTCCTTTCTCAGGCCTGCTCTAGGAAAAAGTGAGTTCTCTGGTCCATCTTGAAGGTAGACCCCCAGCACACCTCACCCCATTCCCTCTGCCCTTCCATTGATACAGGTTTCTTTGCAGAAATTGAAACTGCTGGGCAACCAGTCCTCTGCCACCTGCAGAAGGGCTCAGAAAAATCCAGGTGCAGACCTTCACCGAAAACATCTTTATGTGCACACTTTTATGATCCCAGCATGGAGATAGTCATGCCCAGGCACCACAGTCTCTTGTCTGTCTCACCCCGTAGGCCTGAGTCTAGGAAAGGAACCTGCTCCTTGGGAGGTCAGGGCATCTGCCCCCAAAGGGCTGGTCAGGTTGGAGACTGTCTGGGACTAGGTGGGGCATGTGGGTATGTCAGGGAATAGAGGTGCCACCTGCTGAATTTTCAGAGGTGAGGGCTGAAGTGAGCACTGGATTTGAATCATGAACAGTGGTATTTAATATCGGTTACATAACTTTCAAGTCAAAACTATGGTATTTGTGGGTATTATTGTTTAAAAAGGCTAAATTAAACTAAGCCAGTTTGAAACTGGACCAAAGAAAACAGCAAAGTAATCATAAGAGGTAGTGCTTAGGCTTGGCTCCCGGCACCAAGAGGGGCACTGATACTGGCTGCCTGTGGAAAAGCGAGGAGTAGCCCAGAGGTAGGAGAGGACTTGACCTTTGGAGGCAGGGTGTGAGCAGCTTCTGCCCTTTCACCAGCTGAGATCGCTCCTAATGGCCTGGGGAAGGAGGTACCGCAAGGACAGCTGACCTGAGCCCAGTCAGTCTTTGTTAGATGTCTATGTGGGGCCTCTGTTTGCAGGCCAGACAGCCTCTTTTAGTCCGGAGCCCTTTGTCTGAGGTCTACTTGCAAGGTCCTTTATGTCCGTGGCCCCGAAATCGTGAGTCAAGTGTCTGGAGGGACACTCTCAAGGCTCAGGGGCTGCACAGCTGAGCTCAGGGTGCAGGGCAGGTGAGATGTGGGCCCCCCTGGTCTGTGCACACACCGTGGGTCTGCGTGCCGTGCAGCGTTGCCAGGAGGTGGCTGCAGACACACAGAACCCTGTTCCCTGGGCAGGCTAGACGAGGCTGGAGGATGGGGCAGCTGCCGCACACGCTCTTCTCTGTATATAGCAAAGGTTCACCATGTCCGGCAGTGGCCTTGGCTTCTAGGAGAGTTTACATGGTAGAGGCAATGCTGGATTCGCTCCCAAGGGGACTGTGCTGGGCTAGGGTTCATCTCAAGGCCCCTTGGCTTTGGCTCTGAGCTTGTTCAGTGAGAGGCTGTGGCCTTGCATTCTGATGGCCCTCTGCATCCATACTGAGCCATACTCGACCACTTGCCAGGGGCGTAGGCACTCACATTCATATCTGAGACCGCTGGGAAGCACCGGCTGGTGGGCCGCTGCTTGATGGTCGCCACTCTGGACTCCACGGCCACATTGTCAGCAGTCCGGGATGGTTTCGGGGCGGGAACTATCTCTTCTGGTTTATCTGCAACATAACCCTGGGGATTAGAGGGGTTGTAGCGCAGTCCTGGATGAGTATAGTTGGGAGAGTGTGGAAGCAGCGACTGTTGCAATGCCTGAAACCGCAGGTGGGCCTGTCATCTAGGGAGCATGCACACGTCTCTCCCTGTGTTGCGCATTCCTTTGAGAGCACCCTCCATCCTCCACACCTCATGCCCTGGGGTGATCTAGACACAGATGGCCTAGAAGACTTAACCTGGCCTCTTCCATGGGCAGTGCTGTGCCCCAGGGCTCTGGAGCTTTCTTCTTCAGAGACTCACTTTATTCTCATCAATGGAGTATACTGTTGGCATTTACTAACTTTTGGAACTTATTTTTGGGGGTACTGGGGGTCAAACTTGGGCCTTTATGCTTCCAATGTAGGTGTGGCACCACTTGGGCTAAATCTCCAGCCTAAAACTCTGAAAAGTGACTTTGAATCATGGTTTCCTCTTGTAACTAAATGTAGTTTCCAAGACAGGACTAAATTCAGAGCTGAGGCTTTGATACCAGGGAGGCTGCCAGAAGCCCCGGATGTTAGTACATGTTGCATAAGGGAAGTCCCTGCTTATTCTCCCCATGGTAGAACATCCCCATATTTTGCTGAAAAAGAAAGCCCAAGGTTTAAGTGGACCCTTAGAAATTAGAAGTGTATAAAAAAGGAAATTTAAAACATAACCGGTTTTATTTGAAAACTGAAATGCATCCTAGAACTTGCCTGATTCCTGGCTCTGTCCCTGGGAGACCTGAGACCAGGCACAAGATCCTTTCTCAGGCTACTGGGGCACAGGGACCCGAGCCTTGCCCTCATGCACTTGGGACAGGCCCTCAATGACCCTGGGTGTGCTTCTTATGAGAACTGGGGAGGGTGAGGCAGCAGCAGGAGGAGCAGGCCATTCCGAACAGCCCATCTGGGAGCCCTGAGACCTGTCAGCCACTCCAGCCTGCTCTGGGCCCGGTGGCTCCCTCTGAAATGACTGCCAGGTGACAAGGCCACGTCTCCGAGTTGTTCTGCCAGGTACCATGGTAGCCACTTGCAAAGGCAGATTCTTAAGAGGAGCTGATGCACTGGCAGAGTGTCCTAGAGAGCTGCAGCCCTGCTCAAAGAAGCCCAGGAGGAAAGCACCAAGTCTTTGGTGCTTTGGTGCCTCAAGAAGGCCAGCCAGACCCAGCAGGTGGGGGAGAGGGAGGGAGGGGCGGGCGTGTGTCAGGGTGGAGACTGGCAGGCACATGTCGCGATCCCTTGACCTCTCAGAGCAGCCAGTGCCCATACAACTCTGACTTGGTAGGAGAGGAAGTGCCAGCTTCTGGGGGCTCGGTAACTGAAGGCTGCAGCCCAGATGCTGGCCTCCCCAGCTCTGACGTGCTCTCAGCCTCAGAGGAGTTTTCAGATTTGTAGAGGTGTGAAAAGAGGAGGAAGGCAATGCAAGAGACCACGTGGCCTGCAGAGGCTGAATGGTCACTGGCCCTTTAGGGGAAGTTTTGTGGACCCCAGTCTGTATTATCCTGCTTTACTTGCTAGTGGGATGTTACATAAGGCATGCAGGGCAAAGAGGACTTTGTCTCTACTGGCCCTGCCCAAAGGAGCCCACAGCTGCTTCCTGTCTACCTTTACTCCTGCTGACCCGCCTTGCTGGCTTCCCCTGTGCGCATGCGCTTGCCTCTCCCAGTGTCCTCTCTGGCTCTTTTGGAAGCAACAGATTTCCCCTTGCACATGGTGAGCACCGATCCCTCTGTATCTTGTTGCTGTTGGCAGTGGGGACACCTTCCCCTGTGCCCAGGGTCCTCTTCATCACCCTCTGACTTTTCTTGCTGGAGCATCTACTACCTGACTTTTCTTCCTCCAAGGCACCTGTGCCCATCTGCTGCCATCTTGGGCATCTGCTTCCTCTGAGGAACCTTCCCTTTGCAAGTCTGGGCTGAGATCCTATGTGGGTCCTTTGATGGTTAGTACTGAACGTAGGTCTCCTCTGCTGCCACTATGCCTGGTTTCTGGGTCTTGCTACCTTGTGATTTAGGTTCTGATGGTGTATAAATCCTTCCGTGCTAAGCCAGCTCTCAGCCTATAGGCTCACCTTTGTCTGTTTTTAGGAATAGACTCCTTGGGAATGGCTTGCTAGTTTTGCTTCAGCTATGACATGGCTGCAGTGGCCCAAGCATGTCTTTCTCCAAGAGAAGGGCCAAGATCTCTCCAGCATCAGGATGCCATATCCCACCACTGCAATGAGAGCCAGGACAGGACCTGACAGCATGCTGAGAGCCACCAGCCTTGGCTCTGGCCCCTGTTCTGTCTCCTGTGAAGGGGGGAGTCCTGTTAGGACCCAGCAACCCAAGTCTTTAACATGAATCTAGATGGGGAAGGAGTGACTCAATCCCCACAAAACCTTGTGGGGCCTTCCACGAGGAGGGCTCTGGGGAAGCCAAGAACCCAGCTGCCTCCCACCTGCACACAGTGCTGGAAGAACTGAAGGTTCCCTCCTGGCTGCATCGAGCCTAGGGCTGTGTGTCCTGTACATGGCAAGGCCAGGACCCATTGATCTGAGATCCAGGAGAGGTCCAATGAGCACCCAGCTTTTTTCGGGCTGTTCGAGCTCAAGGGTGAGGGAGGCAGGTGGGGCTGGGTGCTTAGGGGGAAGGAAGGCTTTCAATTTTGGGCACCATTGCAGGTGACAGATGTAAAACACAGGGGGCTGTGGCCCTGTCAGGAAGGCCCTGGGCATGAGCGTGGCATGGGAGGGCTTGCTGTGATGGGGGTATGTCTGGCACATTGTGGGAGCAACTGTCCTGTGGCTGTGTTGAGGTGCTGATCTCAGTTCTTCCTCACTGAGCCCTTTAGAAGCCGCAAGTCTGTATCTTTGGCATTAAGTTCTGGAGCTGATCAGGTGGGCTCATACCCACTCGGAGCATGGAAATATATGGCTCAGCATCCCGGAGCACCACCAAAGGAGGAGGCATGCTGAAAATGTGCCCTAACGCTGGGTGTGCCTTGACCAGAAGTCCTTGAGTGTGATGGGGATTCAGGTTTACATCCCATTTCTCTTAGGGTATAAGCTCGGGAGTAACAGGGGGTTTCATTTTGCAGAGAAAAGAGTTTGTGGGTTAGAGATGTTTCGGGCTATCCCGTGGGGACCGGGGACTAGGCAGTAGCTTGAGCTTAAGTGAAGTTCACCTGGCCCTGCCTGCTATCTGGATGGGTGGCTTGCTCTGAGGGCCCATGGCAGCAAGACACTTCCTTGAGCCTCTCTAGGGTTACCTTCAGGATCACCTGCTTGACCCAGCTGACTGGAAAACACTGTGGGAATGCCCGTGGAGCCAGGGCACCGTCCTCACTGTGTGACAGGGTGGCTGGCATGCTCATGGCATGCGAGGTGCATCTCTGGAGACCAGGGCCACGTTGAATGTGGTCCAGTTTGGTCTTGGTTAAAAACTTTGTGCTTCTGACCCCACCCCCAATCCACAGAGCTATGGAGCTACCTCCTTTACAGAGGTGGTAGGGTTGCCGTGCTCCTCTTCCTTTGAAAGTTAAGAGTTTGTGTGACTCAGATGACTAGAGGAACACCCCCACCCCCTGATTTGCTGACCAGTGGGAGCCGGTGGCCTGACTGCTCAGCCCTGCCTGGGAGATCTTGTTTACTGGAACACGAAGACCTTTGAGAAAAGCATGAGACTGCAAGTTTCTGTTTCCCATTCTGCACTGGCTGGCTGGTGAGGATTAGGCTTGATTTACAAAAGCTTGGAACTGGGTCTCTATTCAAGGACTGGCTGAAGAGGATTATTGAGTCTGGCCCCCTAGGGTGATAAAATGAAGTACGCAGTGACTGAAAACAATCCTGCAGACAGATTTGAAAACTGTCAAACCTTAAGAAAAACAGCCAGCTAAAGAGCTGGTGAAAGCTTGGGCAGTGACCTGTAGATTAATTCTCTAAGCAAACTTAGGATCTCTTTAGAAGACAGATGTGTTGCTGACAGCCATAAACTGTGAGAGAGGGGTTTGGGAGGGAGGCGATGTGTTTGTCAGGCTGGTTGGGCTGTTGCAGCCACATTTCTCAGGGAGGAAGTGCTCTGCCTGTCCCAGCGTTCCCAGCTTGTGAGCTGTCTGGGCCTCAGGTGGACTTCATAAATTTCCAGATGCAGCATAGTTCCCCTCATGCTGGAGACAGCCCTGCTGCTGTTCTGTGCTCATTGAGCCATATGTAGTTGCTTTTGTGGGATAGTCCTCAAACTCTGGGAGGAAGGCCCTAAGGGGGAGCCCACTGGCCAAGCCTCCCGAGTACCCAGGTAGGTAAGAGCCCCACCAAGATAACGAGCTCGTGCCCCATGGCTGTATGCAACAATACTGCTGTTGCTCCCTGTGCTGGGCAGCCCTCCATGCCCAGCGTGGATCGAGAGGGCGTTAACTTCTAGCAGGACAACAAGCACGAGAGTGCCAGACAAGATGCTTCTGTCCTGTTTTCTTAGGAGGCAGTGAAGGAACCAGATGGGTGGTCTGAGCCCTGGTGGGCCTTCCCAGGAAGAGGACCTGTGGGTACAGCCAAGGGTGACCAGGGGTAAAAGTCATGGTGTCCTTCTCAACCACTTCCCCTCCTCATTCCAACTCTACTTCCGCTTTGACCAGAGCCACCCTCAGTGGTTGTCTGTGAGGGTTAGGGTGGCAGACATGTTCGCCATGGGGGCTGTGGACTAGTCCTGGGGACTAGGAAAGGGTCCCTGTAAGAATGCAGGATTAGCAAGCAAGGTACCATAGTTTATTTGGGAGATTGGGGTTTGAGGTGGCTTCACTTTTGCAAGACCCTCTTAATGCTGCAGAAACAAGCCACAAAGAATATGACTGAAAAGGACAGACATTTATCCTCTTGGTTTTGGAAGTTCACAGTCAAGGTGTACGGCAGGACATGAGGGGACAGGACCTAACAGGTTAGCCTGGTCCGCTGGGCAGGGGCCATGGCACTGGAGCCCACGCAACACTCCCAAGGCTGTGGGGTTCCCTAGCTTCGTTCCCTAAAGAACTGGGATGGCCTCTTTGGGATTTTCTTGGCCATACCCTCACCTCCTGTCCTGGCCTGGGGGTGGGGAGCACTTAACCTGCAGGCACTTTCTTCTGATGGTCAAACAGAAGGTGAATTTCCACGGTCTAGGACACTTACTCACCCTCAGTGAGGAGCTTCCCTGGTTGTGCAGATCCCTGACCTCTGTCCTGTGGGTCTCGCAGCACAGTCCAGAGGCCGCACCCACCGAGGCCTGAACCCTTCTAGACAGTGGTCTGTTCTTAGCTAGCTGTGTGATGCTTGGCTCTCTGGCAGCCTATGGCGCGGTGCCTTCTCCAGTAGGGCAAGGGGTCTTATGGAAAGAAACTCCATGACCCTCCTAAAAAAGGGTGTTTCCTATCTGGGCGTCCACTTTGCCCTTGGCACAGAAAAGATCTCAAAAGCCTGCTAGGAGCTTCTGGGTAGCCTGGCTTGAAGGCAGGAAGATGGCTAACAGTGAGGAGATAAAGGTTCTGTCTTTTAGGGAGCTTGTCCTCCTGTGATATTGGCCCTGTTGGTCTCCCGTACCCATATCTGCTCCATTTAAGTGGCTAGAAGGCTGTATCTGTGGCATGTTGTGGGCTACAATGTCTATAGCCTAAGGGAAAAATGGTTTTGAATTGAGAGTGGTGTCTTGTCACCGTTGTGGCAAAGGTCTCATTCAGTGTCCTATTGGAGAGTACTTTCCTACCTGTCGCTCCCTTCCCCTCTCACAGCATGGCGGGTCAGAAGGCCCCAGCTCCCTCTGCTGCCAGCTCCAGGGGAACTTTCAGTGTGTTCAAAGGGCAGCGTTTGCCCACTGCAAAGTGAATCCAGGGTCAGGAGCAGCCACCCTGTGCCTGCACCCCTGACCGGCAGCCCATGGGCTTAATATCTGGTCAGCTTCACTGGGAGTGCCAAGGCCTCGGCCTAGCCATGGAAGGTCCCACTGTGACCACCAAGGGGTTGCAGTAGCTTGACGGTCATGTTGACATGGACACAACTCGGGGAAATACTGGAGACGTCAAGGGAGGCACAGACAGAAGTCGAACAGACCAAAGTGGGACACGTGCCAGGGCTGGGGCCGTTGGGCAAGATCCCAAAACAGGGAGAAGACGACACAAGGTTCATGGCACATTCTAGACTTCACACGATGGTCACAAGAGGGATTTCTTTTCTACTGAGGTGTGACGCGCAGGAGGACTAGAGACAGACACTTGGGCTTCCCTTACCCTTCTTCTTCCGGACTGCAGCTTGCAAACAGAAAGGGAAGTGCTGTGAACCACTGGGCAGCAGCCTGCACTCGGGTCCTTGCCCAGCTCAGGGTGGCCACGGGAAAAAGGCTGGGATCTAACCCTGGGGGACAGGGGACTAGGGGCATTGAAGAGCTGCAAGTTCAGAGTTCCCAGAACTGGGTCTGGGCTGTCTCCGTCCTCCTTGCTCTGCACGTGAGCCCCTTCCTAGGAGTAGAAAGGCTCTTGCCTTCTTGAGTCACACCCCTTGTCCTCACCAGCATCCTGCAAAGTGGGACGTGATTGGCCAGTGGTGGGTTAGCTTTCAGGACACCAGAGGCCCTGCACAGCTCTGAGGTCTCCGGACAGAGACCCTGCAGTGGCCCCTGGGAAATCAACTCTGGACTTGCTGTCAGTGTTCCTATCTTCCTTGCTCATATGAGGACGCTGTTGAGGTTTCCCTGGTGGGTGGCATTTGATGGGATAATATGGTGCAGAATGGGACAAAAGGAGAAACCTGGGAGTCACAGAGCACGGCTGCCCGTTTCCAGAGGACCAAAGCTATGTGCTGAGCCTCAACGCAGTGAGGGGTGGCCTGGCCCCCCCATAGTATTCTGGGCCTGGAAGGATGGTCATGTGCACTAGAGCCCTCCCACGGGAAAGGAGAGAGGCTGCTTCTGTGTTTGATGTTTTTTTGTGTGTGCTGGACCTGGAAGTCTCCAGTGGCATTGTTGAGAGGGATGTCCAGGCAGGATGACAGTGACAGGCCCTCAGCTTCCAGCCCGCTGGGCCAGGAGCTTAGTTTGCTCCCATGCCCACATCTTACCCTCACCAGCCCTGTTCCTGCTGTCAGTGGGGCAAGCATTTCCACTCCCTTCCCATCCTGAGGCTCAAACCTATTCCTTTTGGAGGTGCCTGCACTCCCCACCTGGAGACTCCCTGTATGTTGTTAGCAGCATCAGGGAGGTCAGCTCCAGAGTTCTCTTTTTTCGTGGTCACTGTGGTCCACATGGCTAATAGTCACCCTTGTGCAGTCTCCAGGACAGAGACAAATGGTTGAGGCCTCTCTTGCAGGCCTTTCAGGGTGCGGGGTGCTCCCTAAACTTGGTGTGCCAGCGCTATCTGAGCCTGGGCCCCAGGCGCAGGAGCCGGAGGTCTGTGGCGGTCAGTGGGGCCTGAGACAGCAGGGAAGCTAGGATCCTGATGTCTGCTTACCTTTGTCCACTAGTGAGAGGCCCAAAAATTCAAAACAAAACAATGTTAGACAAACAGGAAAGAGTAAAGACACCCACAGGCTCCCAAGGGTGATAACTGCCCAGCCATGCGGGGCAGGAGGGGGCACAGTGTCACTGAAGGAGACAAGCAAGCCAGCGAGGGACCATGCGTGGGCCGGGGCCTCACAGGGCAGCGCGAGCCGGGTGGGTCGGGTGCTGACTCTTACCGAGCTCCTCCAGCTCCGCGGTCATGGACTTGGAGCGCAGAGTGAGGGCTGTGGTCGGCGCCCGCTTCGGAGGTGGGGGAGCTGGACAGAGAGAGACAGGGATGAGAGGTGCTGTGAGGCCCCATACCGTGCACATACAGTTCCAGATACCGGGATAATGGGTAAGGCTGGTAGGTAGTCAGGCTGGGCAGGTGTCACCCCGTGGCTTAGGTGAGTCGCATGGCGGTTCTGTGGGCTGGACCTATTGGGCCATGTGGATTTGCTTAAGATATAGTGAGGGAGGAAGGCCTGTCCAGCTTGTCTACACAGTCTGCTGGTGACTAAGGGGGCTGGTGGAACCCAGATACCTCTGGCAGGCTGAGCCCTCAGCCACCACTGCCAGGCTGGGCAATGGCCCTGGCCCCACCCTGTCACATGTACCCAGGCTTTTTGCCCAGTGGATCTGGATTTTAGTGGAAACCAGGACTTCCCAGAGAACTCTAGGGAGAGACAGCCGTAGCCACCTTCTCTCCAGCTCCGTCCACCGGGCAGCCTTCTAACTCCTGGCTCTATCACTCTGTGCATCTTCCAAGCCTGGGCCAACCTGCTTTCACAGGATTTGGTGTCCTGAGTGCCACTATGTAGCTGCTTTTTGTGGCTAAAAGGACTGCTCTGCTTTCCCCTTCACCACTTCTTACCAGTGGGGCCTGTGCTTCGGCAGGAGTATGGGCCCGGGTCAATGTCACGTTCACAGTGGCCAGTGCTAGCCTCCTACTGTGTCTGGGCACTTGGGAGCGGTTCCCCTAAAGAGAAGGCCCCATCTACCCCACAATGGGCCTGCTCACCTACTCACGCTTCTTGCTGCATATCTGGAGCTGCACATACCTTTTTTCCTCGCAGTGTCGTCAGGGTCCAAATTCCTGGTCACCGTCACGACCTTAAGGATGAGGTGATTCCCTCCCTGGCGGATCATGTTCACCACCTGCCTGTGGCCAACTTTGACAACATTCTCGTTGTTAACCTGCAGGAAGACGAGGACAGGTGAGCGGCCAGGTAAGCAGGAAGGAGCAGCAGGCAGCCTGGTGGGATGAGTGGGCTTCTGACTCCAGGGGCCAGCACAGCAAGTAAGAGGAACACCTTGGGAGACAAAGGTGCTTTTGAGAAAGCCAGAGTGGATGCTGCTGTGGCTGGAGAGGTCACTTAACCTCCCCGTGCCTGGGAGGCCTGCAGCCAGCACTTCTAAGTGATTTCCAGCGTTGGGGGTGAGTGACAGTTTCCCCTTTCACTATATGGAAGAAATACGGTGCTTCTCATGTACTTCGGGACACATCATCGGGACGTGGCCTACTTCCTGTCTTTTCTCACACCCATAGGCCCGAGGGCATGCACAGTGGTGGCAAACCTGTGGCACATGTGCCACAGTGGGCTGTTTCTTTCTTTCTTTTTTTTTTCCAGACAGAGTCTTGCTTTGTAGTAGTTCAGGCTGGCCCTGAACTCAGCCTCAAACTCACATCACAGCAATCCTCCTGCCTCTGCCTCCCGAGTGCTGGGATTACAGGCGTGAGCCACCATGCCCAGTATTGTATGTGGTTAACCGGGATCAAACCCAGGTCCTTGCGCTTGCAAGACAGGTGCCGGAACCACTGAACTAAATCCCCGGCCCCACCATGGGCTGTTTCTTATCACGGAAAGCTCTAAAAAGTTCCCCATCAATGGCATAAAAACTTGGCTTAACTTGCTATGAGGGAGGGGGAGGGGGAGGGGGAGGGTCAGGGTCCCTCCCTTGTCCCAGGAAGAGGAGGGAAAATGGCCTAGAACTCAACCTAGAACCACCAGTGGGTTGTGTGCTTGGACCCTGACCCTTCCTCCACATGGGCACTGGGCTGTCCAGGAGCTCTGGCCCTTTCAGAGATGTGCCCTCCCCTCACATGCCCTAGGAGCATGGAAGCCAAGACAGACCCCAAGATCCAACAGGGGGCACTGGGCTCACACCCCCAGACCTCGGTCCTTCACTCAAGCAGAGTGCAGAGCAGCCCTTCCATGTCAGCTCCCCAAGGAAGCTGGCAGCTTCTGGACATGCCCAGCTCACCTGGCACCTACCTGCAGCTCGGCTGTCCAGCCCACCACACACTGCATCTAGCTGCACAACACAGTTCAGACCAGCTCCTGCCCTCATCTTGAAGCCTACCCCTTCGCAGAAGTGAGCCACTACATTACTGCACTTCTGCTACAGATTATTTAAAAGTTTCCAACACTGTGTGCCCTCAGAAGCATAGATACAGTGCAAATGTGGAGCAGAACTGGCGCAAATCTAACATCCTGAGAATCCAGACCTAGATGAACAGCACGAGGCAGCCAGTGCCCCACAGTGGGGACGTAGTTGCCGTGGCTGCAGCTTTGTCATGGGGGACAAGCTCACCCTCGCTGGCATGGTTTCTGCACCCTGGGACCATCTAGGTGAGGTCTTCCCCGATTTGCTCGGCACATAGCTGGGAAACCAGGTTAACTTAGGAAGTGAGGGGGGCAGCAGGGTCTCTAAGGGGTGGGAATGACCAGCCTCGCTTGGCCTCACTTCATGCTCAGGCTGTGCTAGCTCGAGAGGGGGCACAGGAGACAGGCTATGGCTGCCTTCTCAGTCCTTCCTCTCCTCCCTGTCTGCACCCCAGAACAGCAACTGGCACCCAGGAACCCACCGTTTTTGCATCTTCCCAAGGCTCTTGTTCTGAGTGCCCACTGAAAGCTGGGTGATACAGGAGTGATTTCAACACTCCATCTGTCCCTGCCGTCTGAAGCCCGTGTTCTTGTGGGGGAGCCACCTGACTACTAACTGAGCAAATAATAATGTCAGGTGTGCTGAGCCCCACCTGAGGACACAGAGAGGGTAGGCACCATGCAGAGGGTCAGGCCGGGCTGCGTGAGGGACAGGGAGGTTACTCCCCCGAAGGAGACTCTGACATGTCTCTTGGCCAGAGCGGAGCCAGCGGGGGTGGGGGGAGTGGGAGTCAAGTGGTTTGAATACCAGGGTGAAGAGTTGGGCCAGGTAAGTTCTGATTCATGCTTTAGGAACATGGACCACTCTTGCTTCTCGAGTGGAAGTAGAATAGGCAGCTAGTTACGGTGTGGACAGAGTCTGTGTTACGGACAGTGATGAGTTACAGGAACCATGCTTTTCTTCCCCTTATTTGTGACCAGTGCATCTGGGAGTCAGGCATCACAGCAGGTGTGGGAGGAAGAGAGTCCCCACCTGAGCTCACGCGCCAGAGCCAAAGTCCTTGGAATGAGGAGTCCCTGGCAAAGTATCTGCTAGCAGAGGGCCTCCAGCTGCCCATCTGCCACACGCCTAGGCTTGGTCCTGCGTGGTGCTGTGTCGTGACCTGCTGCCTTGCTTGAATTGGAACCCAAAGGCCAGGTGTTGAGCAGGGTTGTCACAGGGGAAGCACTCTCGCCTTCCATCTGCCACCCATCTGTGAGGTGTCCTTGGTCTGAGGCTCGGGAAGTGAAGGGGCTGGCGGTGGGCTCCCCAGTGCAGGAGCAGGGCTCAGGTGCCCTCTGGGATGGGAGCTGGGACCTGGACTCTGATGGTCAGTCTAGCCCTCTGCGGCCTATGGCCCTCAAAGTCTGGGGGTTGACTCCCTAGAGCCTTGTCCTTTAGAGTCTTCTGTCTGTTGGGAGCTGGACAGTTTCCTGTGACCTTGATCAGGGCTGATCCTTGGCCTCTCAGGCAGAAGAGATTTGCTCCTCAGCCTGGGGAGGGTCGAGGGGTTGGGACCCCTTTTCCCTGAAGGTAAGTGGCAGGTGCTACCACCCCTGGGGAGGAGAAAAGAAATAAATTGCTCATTACTTATTAGGCAGCTTTGTGGGCTCATGCGTATGCCTAGAAGCCTGTAGAAATGGAAGATGATGAGGTCCAGAGGCTGAGGACCTGAGTGTTCTGCAGTCAACAGCTCAGATTCCATCCCAGTGCTGCCCCTGCCCAGTCAGGCTGGACCCTGGGAAGGTGCCTGAGTTCTGAGGTACCTGGATGTTCTTCATACAGAAGCTAGTGCTGATACTGTTCCCACTGGGCGGGATCACCCAGCATGTTCTGATAGGCCTCTCAGCAGGTCACCGAAGATGACAGGAACTGCTTATAAGATTGGAGGACGTGAGGCTCTAATCAGGCCAGAAGTGCCACTTGACCTTCTCCAAAACTAGACGGGGCAAGAAGATTAGAGAGCCTAGCAGGGTCCGAAGCTGAGTTTGACACTGGAAGCTTTGGCTGACTTTCCTTCGGCCTCCTGGATCTTTCTGTGTTAGGGGTATTACTCTTTCAGAGCCCAGAGCTATTTCCAAACAACACCTATGACACAAGGGCAGCTCTGGGTGACCCTACTGTGTGTCCTTCTTCCTAGGGGCTCACTCACCTCTCTCCCCATGGCTGGGGTGGCATCTGATGAATCTCTTTTATCCTTACTCCCCTAGCACACCTCCCAAGGAAGGAGTACTGCGGGATCCAATCTCAGTACTGTATGGAGTCCAGTCGACACTCCCTGCATAGTTGACTTCTGCAAGAGGCAAGTGTTTTCCCTGCGCAATCAGTGGAAGGATGGAGGGTCCTGTTACATTGCTTCTTGGTGGGATCCGTGCCTCTCTCTGACAGGGCACTGTCTTAGTAAATAGGGTCCTCCTGCTCCCAGCTCAGCATGTTGGGTGTAGATGGGGAGTGTTCCCAGCACATCCCAGGATGTTCTTCTCGGTCCCCATTATGGTAAATCTCAGATTACTAAGGGCCAAATCCTACCCAACAAGTGCTTCGATCTGTCTTAACCGAGTTGTCAAGATTGGAAGTTTAAGACTTACACACAAAGTCCAAGGCTTCTGTTTCCTGAGTCCCCTACCCCCACATGGTGCTGTTGGGGAGCCGTGTAGTTCTCCTCAAACTCTTAGCTAGGCATAAGAGCTGCTATAAGCGTGGGACCCACCCAGCCTTCCTGGGCCCTGATGGTACCTTCGCTGCTGGGAGAGTCATTGGATTTGTGACTTAGGCTAGCCACCACTCTGACAGAAAACTGCTATCATTGCCTTTGATGCTGTCTTTTAGAATTTTGGCAAGGGACAGAATGAACGCTGATTCTGATTTGCTCAGGAACCCACAGGTGAATGAGTTGAGCCATAGTGCTAAGTTTACAGGATTCAGTCCCCTCCTGGCCAGAACTGGACTCACACAAAAAATTGACCTTATGCCCATAGTTGGTCCCTGCAAAGGGACTGGGAACGAATCAAGGGACTTGATGCCAGTCTCTGAGCAGGAGGAGGAAGCAGCCCATGTGTCACCACTGTTAGTTCCATCTAACCACAAATGTGGCTGTGAGGGCTAGGGCACCCTTGAGCCCAGAGGCTCACAAAGGCAGCTCAGCATGCAGCCCTGGTGACATGCATTTGTGACCTGACCGCAAAGTGCTTGTGATGGTTAATCTTGTCAGTTGGCTCGAGAAATGCCTAGGAAATTAGTAAAACACACTTCTTGGTGTGTTGGTAAGCATATTCCCAGGGATGACTGGCACAGGGGACAACAACTGAGGGGAGATGTCACCCTTCTGTGGGTGGCACTATCCAGTAGGCTGGGACCTTGAAAGAACAGAAGTGGAGGAAGCCCACCAAGCAAAGCTTTCCCTTCCCGGCCACCATGAGGTGAGCAGCGTTGCTCTGTCAGGCCCTCTGCCATGATGTCCTGCCTTGCCATAGGAACAATGGACTGAAACGGTGAGCAGTTTCTTCCTGTCAGGTGTTTTTCTCAAGTATTTTGTCAGACTGACAGAAAGCCCTCAAGGTACTAAGACTTGAGTCTCCTAAATCAGCAGGGCTCAGAGGTTCTGCAAATCAGGACCAGTAGTAATATTTCACTGTGTGGCGCACATCATGAAAGACTTCATCAAACTACCCAAAGACAGGAAGCTCCCAGTGAAGAACCTGGTTGCTCTTATGTCCAGCTCTGAGCTTGGGCTGTAAAGGGAGCCTACCAGCCAGGTATGATGATGGGCACACACCTGCCCTGTCCATGCCAGCCAAGTGCAGAGAATCCACCTTGACCCCCCTGCCCACATGGTTCTGTCTGGACAGGAATTCTGATCCCCTTCTCCTATATTTCCCTGTCCCCTGTCTATTCCATAATACTTGAGCCCACTTGCCTGTTGCCTTACACCGAGCTGCCAATACGTCAGCTCTCTGTGCCCTGACACACCAGTGATGGACAGTTTCTGTCTCTCTCAGGCCCAGATGCTGTCCTAGCACAGAGTGTGACCTTATTTGTAGAGAGGGTCTCTACAAGTCAGTGAGGTCATCAGAGTGGGCTCTTGCCTGGTGTGACTGGTGTTCTTGTACAAAGGGGAAGTGAGGACCTGCACAGACAACAGGGTGAGGCTTCCATAGCTGGCTGGCCATGCCAAGGGTCATAGCAAACTATTTGGGAGAGCCCGGGGACCTCTCGCAGCCTGTCCTCTGGACTTCAGGTCTTTAGCCTCTAGGACCACCACATTCGCAGTGCCTGCAGTGAAAGCTCTCACTTTGCCCTCCCCAGCCTGCACCCTGAGAGCTTTGCTCTCATTGCAGCCTTTACCACAGTGCTACTATGGCTCACCTTCCCACCACAGCACCGTGCCCACATGGTGGCCTAGCTCTAGTCTCAGACCTGGAAGGGACCAGTGCCTTGCCTTCCCTCCAGGATCCAGGGCACGGACCCTGGCTCTTAGCCAAGGGACTAAAATGGCCCCAAGACCCATGTATCCTGTTCAGATCTCAGGTCTGTACTACTTTCTTCTGGCCCAGACTGTTTTCCCTATAGCCCTGCCATCCTGCTTCACAGCTCAGTCTCAGCCCACCTCACATATTACACCTTGAAGCCGGCAACCTGCCGTGGACTGAGAGCAGGTCCTCACTCAGAGGGGACCATGGACCTCTGGGGGTGATTGACGCATGGGGTTGTTGTGCCAGTCCCCCGTCCCAGAGAAGACACAACCATCTGCCCACCAAGAAGTGGACCAGTGCCTTACTATGGACAGTTGGCCCCAGAACAGGGAAAGGAATGCTCTGAGCCCGGGCCCATGGCATTCTGTTGCAGCAGTCCCAGTGGACTAGGGACAAGACGTGCCTGTGTCTACCTACCCTGCAGCCCAGCCACATACATGGGGTGAGGGCAGAAAGGCACACCACCCACGAGTGACTGGTGTTGGTCAAAGGGAAGCTGGCAGGCAAGGCAGAGGGGTGCGCCAGGGGCTGCTGTCCACCTGCAGATAGCAAATGTAGCCCTGGAGAGCCATGGCACAGCTCTCAGAGAGCCCGTGGCACCTCCTGAGGGAGAGGGTGTTGGGAGTGGAATTTGGAGGCCAGGAGAGTTCCCGGCCATCGGTTCCCCTCCTCACCTCACAGGCATCATGCCAGAAACCTCCTTGTTCAGTGGACATCTCGCCGGACACGTGGAGTGAGTCTCTGAGAAAAGAATGTCTTCCCCGAGGAGCTGGTTTTCTGGGCCACTCCCATTCTTGTTTGCAGTTCTGTGTGCACTGACCCTGCTTCCTTCTCCCCTCAGGGTGCCCTTCGAGACAAGACACCAGGCAGTGTCTGTAACCTTGTTTGCTCTGTCTTTGCCGGGAGCACTTTTGCCTTAGATGAGTTATAGCCTAGTAAAGTCAGTTTACCAGAGCTGCCCTGGCCTGGGTATGCAGACTTCAGTCTGCACTCCTAGCTGTCTCCCCTTGCCAGGAGAAGAGGAGCGGTACCTCCTCTCATGGGCAGCCGGGAGGGCTTCTCAAGCTGCACAGACCCATGGGGTAGCGGCACCCACTGTAGAGATGCTGGGACCGCAGGCTCCTCATGCTCTGTTCCTTTACCCTCCCACTGTCCCCTCAGGCATGCTGCTCTGAAGCTCTTCCTCCCCTGCCAGGCTTTGGAAAGTAAATACACTTCACATGGAGTCCTTCGCCCACAGCGAGAAGTATCGCAAGGTCAGAGCTGCAGACTGCATGGCCTTGCACTTTCATAGATCAGCGCCTGGCGTGCAGGTGAGCACTTTAATGAGGCACATGATGCCAACTGGCATGTGCCACAGTGCCTGGAAGTGCCCTCAAGAGAAGAAAGGGCAGAGGCGCGTGCTGCTTGCAGTAACTGTTAAGTTGGGGTTAATTGACAAGCCCAGCTCCAAAGCAGCAGGAGAAAATCAGCTATGTTCTCCTTCCTACTATAGCAAGGAGAGAGGAGCAAAAAGCTTTAGGGTCTTTAGAATCTCCCAGCTTATAAATAAACCTAAAAACCAGTTTAAACTGCACTAGACCGTTGGCACCAGGGACAGTCCTTACAGCAGATGCCACAGATCTCTTATGTGTGACAGAAACTTCAGAGTAGGTGGAAGCCTTGCTGCTTCCTCATCTGCTCAGATTGGCATCTTCAACTTCCACGCCTCTGAGAAAACCTGCACCTGCAATTCAGGCATGTTGCCGCTGGAGGGCAGAGCAGAGGTGCGCTGGCTTTGATCCCTTGGCTCAGACAAGCACTGGGGTTGGCTCCTTGGGGTTACCATCCTACTCGTAGAGGGAGACTGCTCACAAACCACAGATCCAGGGAACCGCCCAAAGGTAGGACATGACTTCCATACAATTGTCCTTGTAAATCACAGCCAGGTAGGTAACATACACTTTCCTTTGTAAATAATTCTCTTTCCTAATTTTTTTTTTTTAAGCCCAGGTCTCCCTATGTCATCCAGGCTGGTCTTGAACTCACTGTGTAGCACAAGCTGGCCTCAAACAGCAAGCCACCTCTCAGCCTGGTTCTCCCCATTTGCACTGTTATTTAAAATATCAACATTATGCATGTATACTTTCTAAAGAGACAGTTCTATAAAAATTGATACAACAGTGCCTCACTTCATACTGCAGAGCCTTCAGCTGATTCTTTTCCTAGCATTTCACCTTTAAATATCTGTCCATTGTTATTGTGATATTTACATTTTAGACATCTGCTGACATACCACTATGGAAAACGATGACTTAAGAGTTTCTCAATAGTGACACTAATGTGATTCTGGACTAATTCTTTTTTGTATGAGTGCACTCTCCTTCAGTTCCACTCACTGGATGCCAGCAACTGCCCCTGCTTTCCCAGCTGAGACCTTAGATTTTGCTGCCACGATACAGACCCAAGAATACATGATGGGGACGCCAGGACAGGAAGTCCTCTTGGTGGAGAACTTAGATGCACCATTAGCCTATTCCTGGGTCAAGTTTTTCAACCAACAATATTCTCATGTGTTGCCAATGTCCCTTGGAAGGTCAAAGACAACTTTGACTGAGAACCACTAATCTAGCTCTTTTCCTTTATCTGCCTCCCCCCTAGTTTTACAGTATCAAATTTCTATTCATAGTTAAACTACATGGTTTACTGTGAATACTTTGTCTTCCTGTACATCTTCCCTCTGGGACAAGATAATTTTGGATTTTTTATGGTTTTAATTTTCAGTGTACTTAACAGTAATTCAAATCAAAACACTTCTCTAATTATGTAAAAATCTCTTTCAAAATCTTCAGATCCATGAGGTATTTTAAGTTTGTCTTCTAGTAGAAATCTCTCCTGAGGACTTCTGATTTGCAGTGAGTTTTCTAGGCATTGTTAACATCACTGTCATCCTCAAAATTTGACTTTTTTTTTTTTTTGTGTATTCTGAATCTCAGACTCTACCTGTGCAATTGTTCATTTGTTTAACAATTTCCTCTTTGATAAGGCATTCTTCAGTAGCTTCCTAATCACAAGAATTTGGAGAGGGTTTGTTTTTTTACTATTGCCTATTTGAAAGTGTTTTTTTTTTTTTGTCACACTTAACTGATAACTTGGCTAGGTATAAAATTTAAAGTTGAAAGGTAAGGTAAAGTAAGCTCCTAAGACTAATATCTCTGCAGGTAACATCCTATATAATTTATGAGAAGTACAGTTCCCACCCCATACTTCCAAGGCAGGCAGATTTTGGATGGCAGTTGGAAACTGTAAGCTGTGGGCCATAGACACAGTTTGGTGTAAGTCACTTACAACTCTGGTGAAACAAAACAATAAAACAACTCCAGCCTTTCCAGTTGGGAAGTCAGAGGACAGAGCCCAGAATGGCCACAACTGCCAAAATGAGGGAGAATCCAGCAGGGAAAGGCAGGTCTATGCTCCCCAGATCTCAAGTTGATGTCTGAACAGTGTACGTGCATAGGGGAAGAGTCTGCAGGTAAGGTTAAAGCACCTGACTGGAAATTTGAGCAGCTGCCACTGTAGGCTAGACAGTTTTCAGTCTGATTGTACTCGAGCTCATTAGGAACTAAAGGCAAATATGAATACCTAGTTAGGGAACATAACAATCTAGAGTTGTCACAGCATAACAGTCACAATGTTCACCATACAATTCATACTCACTTAAACCCAGAGATGACCTGGATGTTAGAGCTGTCAGACAAGTACATCAGAGCAGCTATTGTAACAGTGCTTAATTAGGTGAAGGAAAATATAATGAATAAAACAGGAAATTTCAGCAAAGAAATAAGAATTAAATGGAAATGTCAAGAACTAAGAAATACAATATCTGAATTTTAAAAATGCATTGGATGGGCTTAATAGTGAAATAGTTATGACAGTTAAGAGTCAGTGTGAACTTATCTAATCTGAAGATGAGAGAAAAAAAGATTTTAAAAAGTGAAAAATCTTAGTGACTTATGGCCCAAGATCTAGAAATGTAACATAAGGGCAATTACAGTCCCAGAAGGGAAGAGAGAGGGAGAGAGAAAAGAGATGGCTTAGGATTTCCCTAGTTGGGTGAAGGATTTTCATTTACCGATTCAGAAAGCTCAATGAATCCAAAACAATATCAAGATAAAGAAAATCCCAGGTAGGCACATTATGGTTAGTTTACCAAAAGCCAGAGATAAGGTAGAAAGCGTACGTGGCTAGAGAAATGACACCTGGCTTACAGAGGCTTTGAATGACTGCGGACTTGAGATGAGAAACTAAGTCCATTAGAGGGTGGTTTCTTCCACATGTAAAAGAAAACTTTTTAATAGCTAGTGATAATATACTTATAGAATGAAGGCAGACCCAACAAAGTTCAAAGTTATTTCTTGCCAACAAATCTATACTACTGCTAAGGGAAGCTCTTTAGGTTAAATTTATAAAGCGTATTATAAATGGCAAATACCTAAGTAGGTATTAGGTCCAGTCTGACTGGACATGGTGACACGTGTCTGTAATTCCACTCACTCAGGAGGCTGATGCAAGAGTAAGGCTCTGTCTCAAAAATAAAAAGGCCTAGGAGAGCAGCTTCATGGCAGAGTGTCTAGCATAGGTGTGGCTTTTGGTTCAGCCCCCCCCCAAAGAAAACAAATTATTTTCCTTGAGTGAAGCAAAAAATAACATCAGTGTTTGGGCATTTATAAGTATACAAATATGATAGTTCTAGTGTAAAGGCAAACAGAAGTAAAGCTGATATAGCCACATGGTTTCTAGTTTTTGACATAGTATATGGAGTGTACAATGTGAACTCTAAAGTAGACTGAAAAATTAAAGCTGCTGCTAGGTGTGGGTAATCCTAGCACTCAGGAGGCTGAGGTAGGAGGATCATGTCAAGTTCAAGGCCAGCCTGGGCTCCATACTAACTTCACACCCAGCTTGAACTATTTAGAAGGACTATTTTAAGAACAAACAAAAACCACAATAAAATTAGACGTCGTCTAGTCGTCTAGTCCTAGAGTCACCACTAACAAAGTAAAAGCAAGCACAACTAAACACCAATAGATAAATCAAAATGGAGTTCTAAAAACATAGAGTTCAAAGAAGAAAAAGGGAAAACAGAGGAAAGCTAAGAGAAAAGAAAGTTGTGCTTTTCCGTGGGACAACAGTAATTCTGTTAAATGTAAATGAAACATCTGAAAAGAAAAACTTAAATATGCTGTTTATACTTTCCACACAAAGAACTGAGAAGTTCACAGTAAATAAATGGGAAAAGATAGCCCATGAGTGAAGAGGTTACAGTGACAAATTGAACCAAAATTTCTTCAACTACAAGAAAAGAATTTGACCCTCAAAATGTTGATATCAATTAGCATAAACAGTGATTGAATTTAATTGTGTCAACTTGATTGGCTTGAGAACTGCACAGGAGAGTGGCAAAAACATTTTTGGGTGTGTTTGGCAGGGTCATGGAGGCCCAGCTTTGGGTATTGTCTATGACTCTTGGTCCCTTCCTCTCTGGTGCATTTCCTGGCCACCATGAATGAAGCAGCTTTGCTGGGCCACACCCTTCCACCATGATGTTTCTGCCTTGGAGCCAGCTGACAACACCCTGAATGCCACATAACCCATCTCTTTCTCCAAGCTGTGGGTTTCAGGTATCCAGTCTCAGCAGTAGGAAAGCTGACTAATACACCGTATGACCCAGAAATTCCACCCCGAGGCATATACCTGAGAGTATTGAAAACCTATACACAACAGTTCGTAGCAGCATTATTCATAATAACCAAAAAGTGAGCCAGTGTGGGAGGAGTGGGGAATGACTGCAGAAAGGCATGAGGTTTTCTTTTTAGGGTCATCATGTTCTAAAATTAGATTGTGCTAATGGCTGCACAATTGAAACTTAACCAAAATCCACTGGATTGTGCATTTTTATAGTAAATTTAATACAACTATTTGTTGAAAGGAGAAATTTATCATGAACATGCAAGGAATTGTGCCAGGAACTCAAACTGAATATAACCATCAAAAATTGATTTATATAATTCATTGTATTAACAAACTAAAAAGAGCAAGATGACCATATGGTCATTTCTGTAGATGGAGAAAGGATTTGACAAAATTCCACATCCATTCCTGATACAAACCCTCAGCTAACTAGCAATAGAAAGACTTGTTCTCAATCTGAAACTTCTTAATCTATTAGCAAAATAATATCCTGCCAGTAGCACATTAAGTAATGAAAGGTTGATTTTATTTTCCCCTGCTAAGATCAAGACAATGTCTATCCTTTTTATTTCTTTTTTGAGACAGGGTCTCACTTTGTAGTTCAGGCTGGCCCTGAGCTCAGCCTCAAACTCACATCATAGCAATCCTCCTGTCTATGCCTCCTGAGCGCTGGGATTACAAGCGCGAGCCATTATGCCTGGTACAGTGGTATGTGGTACTGGTTGCTGCTGGGGTGAGTCTCCACACCCAGTATTGTATGTGGTTACCGGGGATCGAACCCGGGTCCTTGAGCTTGCAAGACAGGTGCCGGAACCACTGAGCTAAATCCCAAGCCCTATCCTTTTTTTTTTCTTACCTTTTTTATATTCATATATATTTGTGATACATAATAAATACATTCACTGCGAGGAATTATTACATAAATATATCACATCTTGATTCTTTCCCTTCCTTTCCCCCTTCCTCCTGTCTCCTCCATCCCATTTCCACAAAGTCTAAGGTTGACATACACTCACTAGGGTGTGTGCAATGGTATGTGAATTATAGCACAATAAAGTTGTTATTTAAAAAGTAGACATCAAGATAAAGAATATTACCAGAAATGAAGATAGACATTTCACAGCAATAAAAGGCAATTCAAAAGAAGGACATAACAATCAAACATTCATGCACTTAATAACAGAGCATCAATACAATGAAGCAAAATTTGACAGAAGAGAAAGATAGGCAACTCCAAACACAGTAAGAAATTTTAATACTCCCCTTTCAGATTGATAGAACTTAAATGATCTTCAGAATTTGAAGGCTGTACTTCCTTTATTTGAGCTCCTGAGTTTGCTACTAAAAGATCTGACAGCCTTCATATTTGGATCCTGTGCGTGGGACTCGCCTCCCCTACTGAAGAACCTTTGTTCTAAGTCCCCAAAACTCAACACTGCCCAGCGTGACTCTCTTTACCTCTTAGGGTCCAAGCTGACCCTTTTCCATCAGAAAACCTCAGTCCCTCAGGTCTAGAAAGTTATTCCTTGACCGTTCCCTTTCCTTTCATTTCCTCCTGGATCTATCCTTACTTTACACGTGGTGGACCTTCTGGACTAGCCCTCTAATTATCATTCCGTCTAACACAATTTTCACATCTGCTCAAATATTTTTAATTTCAAGAACTCTTATTTTGTTCTCTGAATGTTCTTTTAAAAAAGAGCATTTTGTTCTTAAAGATGCAGCTTCTTTGATGTCACCCATCAGGCTGATGACATTTTCTTAATCTACTCTCCCTGCACAATATTCCCTCTCAACTTTGTCATGGTGTGCTTGCCTTGGCTCTTTCATAGTGACCCTTTCACCAGATGTCTGGTGCTCCTAGAGAGCCACACATATTTAAGATTGGCCTCTGAGAAGCAGACTGTAATCCCAGGCAGTTATTTGGTAAAGACTGACAAACTCATCCTAAAATTATGTGGAAAGAAGGTGTAAATGAATTTTGAAATGTATGATAGATATTGTGAAATAGGAAGATAATATTCAAAGGGAAAGGTGGATAGGGATAAATTAAGAAGGGAAAGAAATTTGATGGTTAAAAAAAGGAAACAAAGCTTATATATATAGGTGGTGGGGGGATAGAAGTAGGTAGGGGAATGGGGGAAAATGAGAATTAAGTCATGTCTTATACGGGTACAAACTCTCAATGTCATTTGTGATCATAATGTGTATATAAAATGTAGCAATAAAATTTAAAACACAAAAAAATTTATATGGAAAGACAAGACCCAGAATGGCAAATAGTACAGATGGGAAAAGACAAAGTCAGAGCTGAGATAACCTGGTGTTAAGGCTTACTGTCAACCAACCACAAGCAAGACAGCAGGGTGAAAGAACAAAAGAGACCAACAGCAGACAGCCCAGAAATAGACCCGTGTATGTGTGTAGGGGTCAACACATCTTTGACAAAGGAGGAAAGGTAATTCTTTGCTCTTTTCAACAAACTGCTGGAATAAATGGACACTCGCTTACAACAAAAGGAATCTAGACACAAGCTTTAGAGTGCTCCCCCAAATTAACCTCAAATGGATCCTAGTCCTAAATATAAAGCACAAAAATGATAAAACTCCTGCAATGTATTTAGGTATTCAAGGTTACCTAGATTTTCTTACAACACTAAAAGCATAATCTATGAAAGAAAAAATTGGCAGGTTGGGCTATATTAGATTTGTGTTCTGCACAATATACTGTAAAGAAATAACCTTCAGTCTTTGCGAGGCATATATCAGAGATGGGATTAACAGAATATCAAAGAAGCCTTAAATTCAATAGTAGGAAAATAAGAAAAAACTGAATTTAAAAATGGGCAAATGAGCTGACTAGGGAATTCACCAAGGGAGGTAGACATGGCAAACACATGAAAAGACATTCCACATCACGTGTCCTTAGAGCACTACAATGTAGAGAGAGCGCCCTACATCTCTCAGAGTGGCTAAAATCCAAACACCAAAGGCTGATGAGGCAGAGCAACAGGATTTCTCATTGAATGCTGATGGGACGGCAAATGGTACACGCACTGGCGAAGACAAGTGTGGCAGTTTCTTACAAAACTAAACAGATTCTTGTCATACAATCTAGCAGTTGGGCTTTTTTGTATTTACCCAAACGAGCTGAAAATTTAGATCCACACAAAAACCTGTACATCGATATTTATAGAAACTTTTTATCTGTAATCATGAAAACTTGGAAGCAAACAAGATGTCCTTTAGTAGATGAGACAAATAATGACACATCCAAAGAAATATTATTCAGTGATAACATGAGTTTTCGAGGCACAGAAAGACACTGAAGAATCTTAATTGTATATTTCTCAGTGAAAGAAGTCAATCTGAAAAGGCTATGAATTATATGGTTCTGAATACATAACATTCTGGAAAAGGTAAAAGTTTGGAGATGGTTTAGGGGGAAGAAAAGGGTGAGTGGTAATCTCAGAACTCTGGAAGACTAAGGTAGGCAAACTAAGTTCAAACCCAGCACGGGCAAGTTAAGAAGACCCTGTCTCAGGGGCTGGGGATTTAGCTTAGTGGTTCCGGCTCCTGTCTTGCCAGTGCAAGGGCTCGGGTTCGATCCTCAGTAACCACATACAATACTGGGCATGGAGACTCAATGCCCAGCATCAATCAGCACTACATACCACAGTGCCGGGCGTGGTGGCTCACGCCTGTCATCCCAGCACTCGGGAGGCAGAGGCAGGAGGATTGCTGTGATGTGAGTTTGAGGCTGAGCTCAAGGCCAGCCTGAAGTACAAAGCAAGACCCTGTCTCAAAACAAAACAAAACATAAAAATACAAAAATGTGCTAGATGTAACTGGGTGCAGATCCCTGGGTTCAATGCTCCCACCCCCACACAGATCAGCAGTGGGACTGAAAATGTGGCTCCGTGGTAGACTGCTTTCCTAGCATCCAGAGGCCCTGGGTTTGATCCTCAGCACCACAAAATAAAAAATAATCAGTGTAATAGAGGAGGGGAAGAAGTGATGGAGCACCGATTTTTAGGAAAGTGAAACTATTTGATACAGTGGTAGGAAGGTGTCATCACACAATTCTCAAAATGTGTGTCTGTGTTCTGCACAGACAGTGAGTGACCTGTGGGCAGACATGTAAACGTGTAACTTAGGTTAATAACATGTCAGTATTGGCACAGAGCTACCACATTAATGCAGAGGTGTTACTGATAAGGAAAATGGGTGAAGAACTTCACTCATTTTTTT
>PVIR01007425.1:0-61048 GCA_004026965.1 Petromus typicus | reverse complement strand
TCCATTGGAAGAATAATGATTTGATGGTATTATTAGAAATAAACAAAAACACAAGACTAGGACCCAGTTACAGGGCCTGGGTCATGAGGGTGTGACCTTGAGGACCAAACTCTTCCTCTCTGGCCTGTTCCCTCTATCTCTGCTTCCTGGCTATCATGAGGTGAGTGACTTTGTGAGTCTGCCACATCCTTCTGCCATGGGGAAAACCACGGACTGAAACAACTGAAACTCTCAGCAAAAATAAACCTATCCCCCTTTGAATTGTGCATGTCAGGTCTTTTGTCCCATGAATTGGAAGATAACTAATGCAAGTTCCTTCCCTAAGGCACTGTTCTTGCCATTCTGAGATTGCTCTTAGCTTAGATATTCACATAGCCAAATTCTCATCATCATTAAGCCATTGTTCCAATCTTCCCTAAATGACTTCTACCCAGACTACACTACTTAATATTACATACTGTTCCTCTTCCCTATACTTAACATAGTCGTCTCATTTCACTGCTCTTCTATAGTTTAAATTTTTCCAGCAAGTCAAATTATTTCTAATATAGCATATGATTTACATGCTAATTGTTTTTGTTTGTTTGTTTGTTTGTTTTCACTTTCTCACAATAGAACATAACCCTCCCTCATGAGGAGAAAAATTATTCTGTTTGCTCTCTTTGCTGATGCCTGCTAAGTGCCTAAAGAGTGTCTGGCACAGAGTAGAGGCCCCACACAAAGTTACTGAGTAAATGAATGAATGCACCATCTTTTGGGTCACCTTGCTGCAATGTGAAATGGCTGCTCACTGTGTCTATTCCACAGCTGGGATCTTCCTCTGATCCTGTTGTCTTGTCACCAGAATCTTCCTGGAGATTCTTTTTTGCTCTTTCCAAAGCTGGAATACCTTTTCCTATTTCCTCTTTTCTTGTTTGCAAAGAAAACTACACACCCAGCCATAGCTACCCATTAAAGAGTGTTGGAACAGTGTACTTTTTGAGAATTTGCAAATAAGAAAATTTGCATTTCATTCTTGTGTTGCTATAGTAATTTGGTCCATATTTCAATTTTGTTTGGATATAATATCTTTTCTCAATTTTTCCTGCTTGCTTACAGTGTTTCTGTTGGTATCTAATTACTATGATCTTTGATATTTTATGTCCCTTGTTTTTTTTTTTTTCCCTAGAAGTTAATAGAATCTCTTTTTGTCCCTAATCTTGAGAAGTCTTACAGCTATGAGCTTCAGTGTAAATATACTGCCATCCACTTTCCTGGACTTTCAGTAGACTCTTTTAGTTTAGAAAAATCACTTTGTTTCAGTTATGGGACAATTTTTCTCAAACTTTTTGATAATGATTTCACCCATTGTTTTTTCTATTCTTTCTTGACCTCGATTATTCATACTTTAGACTTCTTAGGCTGATTTCTCTTTTCTTGTCTTGTGTGCTAATTTCCCATATTTTGATCTTTGTTTATTTCTTTCAGATGACCTTCAACATTTTATGATTGTGTTTTCCTTTCTGCCATAATGTCTTTTAATTTCCAAGAGCTCTATTTTGTTCTCTGATTTTTTCTGTTCTTTCTTACTTTCTTGTCTCTGTTTGCTTTGGCTATCTTCCAAGTTAAAAGTTTTCCCGAGGCATCTAGTGCTCCTTGATGATCATCAGCTCATGATAATGAATGTATAATTAAAATTACGATTGAATGTAGACTTGCAGTGTATCACTGTGATCCTTTAGAGGACCTCTGGGCTCTTAATTTCTTTGTGAATATCATTAGATCTTTTCTTCTTCAACAAGTCAAATTTCCCAGAGGCAAGTCTTTGCTCACCTTTCCAAAGGGTAAGAATATGGTTGACAATTTTTTCTTGGTAAATATTTATAATAATTTTATTTACCACTGTCCAAGTATTCATCCACTAGTAAAAAGATAAAGAAATCAGTAAGTGCTCATTAAGCAAACAGATTTAATTTAAAAATTATGTAAATATTTACAGGTGGGCTTACAATGGCTGCCTGCAGAGTCAGGTATGGAAAAGTCCAAAAGAGCTGTCCACATGCTGGAAATGCCAAGGATCCATTTGAAGGTCAAACCCCTGGAACTCATCGTAGAGTTTGATGTAAGTCTGTATCCAGGAACCAAAAGGTCTGTCCTGGAGGCCAGAAGAGGAGCATACAAAGCAAAGATGAAGACTGGAGCTCCTTTGAAGAAACAGCAGTAAGATGTCCTTCTTTCTCCTTTTCATTCTATCAAGGATACAAGCCTGTATCTTATGCCGCTCACACATAGGATGGCTCTTCTGCCTTGATAAATCCATTTTCAGTGACACCCAAAATTACAGGAATCCAATCAGTTGGGACTTTCTCACTCAGCTTGACATAACAGTTAAATATCACAACCCAACCCATAACAAATTGACAACCAGATATATTTCCTTAAACCACACTTAGTGTCTAGATAAAAAGACAAGCTCATAATTATACCTAACATAGTACAACTGCCCTGTTTGTAGATAGAAGTACAATAACTCATTCCCCAGAACAGAAAACAAGTTTCTCTGGGTGATACTTCCTCCTAAAAATTCATAAACTGAACATTATAACATAGGTTTCATGATACTTAAGAAACAATATTCATCCCAGCACTCGGGAGGCAGAGGCAGGAGGACTGCTGTGATGTGAGTTTGAGGCTGAGCTCAGGGCCAGCCTGAACTACAAAGCGAGACCCTGTCTCAAAAAAAAAAAAAAAAAAGAAAAGAAACAATATTCAGTCTGTCAACATTAAATTACATAGGAAGCATGTTAGGAAAGAACTATTACAACTGTAATCTTTGTTCCTATAACTGATCGTGAGATAGAGCTGCTGTTATAACTACCTTCTTCTACTCCCATTCTGTACTCCCTTGGATGCCAGGGTTAGTTCAGAACTAGTACCTAGTCACTCCCAAAATGTCTGGTCATTTCCCTTTCTGCAGTGTAGAGTTTGGCTAGCAAAAGGCCTTAGGTCCCTCTGGGTAAGAATAGGAGAAAACTTATCCATATAAATTTCTGGTGGTGTACCAAGCCCTTCCTCAAGAGCCCTAGCCACCTCTTTGTTCAAGAGGTCTGTAACTTGGTCCAAATCTGGGAACTGGCTGTCAGCATTTTTTAAGTGCAGTAGCATCTCTGTATTCAACAGAAATTAGGAAAGTTACTTAAGCTCTCTTTTTTAGTGTAAAATACTCAGATATTCCATTTAGGGGCCCTCTGTTTTATTCTTTCCCCAGAATAAGATTACCAACTTCTTTGAGGGTGGGGAAAAGGCAGTTTTCAGCACATAGTAAATAAAAGAAACTGGACATCTACATGTCTCTTAGAGAAATTTCAGGCAGGTTTATTTATATCAGACTCCAAACCAGTGTCTAGCTTTAGGTCCTACTGGTCCTACTGTCCTAAAGTTCCTTCTACCATTATGTAGTTCTCACTTATTCTTGTAGTTAATTTGGTTTGGGGTTTCTTAGGTCTGCTAATCAATCGTTGCTTGTATATGCACTACTCAACATCTCAATTTTATTTAAATTTTCTCCTTTCCTCTTATCCCTTTCTTATTAATTTATATTCCTGTAAAAATTACTTTCTGTAGCTTGAATAAGGTCTCAGGAAAGGTGAAATTAAAGTTATATCCATATGTTCAAATTGTCTGTCATAACACAAAGTCCTTATTCTTTTCTGTTACCCTTCAACCGTGGGTTTGTGAGGTGGGTGGAATGATTAGGTTAGTCATGAACCTAATCTGCTGGTCTAAACAATAGTCATAAATTAAAACTTTAAACTTCACTAGCAACTTATTTTTAAATATTTTAATTGAAATACATTTTCAATTTGAGATATAAGTTCCCAGACAATACTATGAAAAAAATTCAAATCCATGATTATACAAACTGGAGACAATTTTATTACATAGTTGTTAACATGTTTATATGAACTCCTGTTTCAACTCTTTTATTCTGGTTTGTATATAGTATTCAGACCAGAGTTAAATCTTTGGACTAAAGAAAAAAACGATTAATCATGATGTTGTCATCCTACTGTAATATCATTTGGAATGCATATCAGGGTCAATGCTAAGTCATTTAAAACTGATTAGTGTACTGGTTAAGTTTTAAAGCACTCTTAAAGTAATACACTTGTAGAAGTTAGATAAGTTTTTGAAGTTAGTAAAGTCATACAACATTCAACCACAAAATTTTTGACTTACATCCCAGTAGAATAATTAGTAGAGTATAGCATTGCCAAGCACAGGAACAGGCTCTGAAGTCATTTGTTTAATAGATATTGGTCATTTACTATGTATCTGCTGGCACAGTGGTCAACCCTGGGAACACAACAGTAAGCAAAGAGGGACATTTACTTCATAAAGTTTCTAGTCTGCGAGCTGTCCAAATGGTGGTTTGTGTTCTGATATACTGCTTTTGGTTATTATCTTTTAAGTTGATAATTTCTTTAATGCTGCTTTGTGCCCTCTAGAATGACTGTAGCACCTATGCTCCCTTTATGTTATACATAAATTCTTCTCATCTCCTTATTCTTAGTCTCAGCCTGTAGGTGTTAAGCTTTGTGGCTTCTAATCTAGTGTGTCAGACCAGTCTGGGCTTAAATCCAAACTCTACTATGCACCCTGAGCAAGTTAATTTACATCAAGTACCTTCTGTCCACAGAACCATTCTAAAGAGTTATTGAGGATAAAAACAAGATAATATAGAATGTTTGGCAAAAGGACTGGCACATAGGTCCCTAGTATTACTGTAAGTGATGCATTCCTACTTTAATCATGAGCAGATAGAGTATTTGACCTTTTAAAAATAAAAATGACCCTGGGCTGGGGAGTTAGTTCAGTGGTTCCGGCGCCTGTCTTGAAAGCGCATAGGGCCCGGGTTCGATTCCCCGGTAACCACATAACAATACTGGGTGTGGAGACCCACACCCAGCAGCAACCAGTACCACATACCACAGTGCCGGACGTGGTGGCTCACGCCTGTAATCCCAGCACTGGGGAGGCAGAGGCAGGAGGATTGCTGTGATGTGAGTTGGAGGCTGAGCTCAGGGCCAGCCTGAACCACAAAAAGCGAGACCCTGTCTCAAAAAACCTAAAAAAAAAATTAAAAATAAAATAAAAAAATAAAAATGACCCTTCAAAATTGCATAAATTTGAAGTAACATCTTAAATATGGATCTTATTCTATTGCAATTTTCATGATTATACACTGGAAGTGCTAGTTATGTAAAATATTTCACAATGATATGGAGAAATTCAGGAGGGATAATAGGGTATATCACATAATATGTGTGCCTATTAACTAAATTTATTTCATCCAGGGAAATCCAGTAACTACAACTCATGTTCCTTAAGCAAATATATCAGGCTCTAAAATATCTTTCCAAGTAATCTTGCCTCAAATAGTTAGAAAGAACTTACGCAGTGTTTGACTTACAATGAGTTTTGTCTAAGAGAGTAAAAAAAAATATTTTTATTCCTACATCTTTCCTTTGAAATGGAACTGAGAACTTCAAACTTAATCTGTGTAAGACAAATTACTGGTCATGGAGAAGCTAACTGGCTGAATGTCCGTGAGGAGTGACAGGTACAACCTGAACTCCACTGCGACTGTGTATGCATCGAACAGAGCTGTTTCTACAGAGAGCAGAGAAAATGACTTCATCTCTGGAATGCAGAAATGCAGTTATTACCTAACATGAATTCACTCATTTATTCACTGCCTCTGTAATTACTGACATTTTAACTATTTGAGGCACAGTTCAAGACATTTGGAATATAAAGACCAAAAATGCTAAAAGAAAATAAGTCCTTTACTACTCTTATGGAGAATATATGTTAGTGAAGAGAAGTAAAAATAACTAAGCTTATTAAAGTTTGCTCAGGTTAATTACAAATAGTGAGAAGACCTTTGAAGAAAGCAAAACATGGTACCATAAGATAGTGGCTAGCTGGATATGATACAAGTTCGATGCAGACAAGAATGGCTGCCTTGCAGATGTAGCATTTGAGCTGCGTGAGCTTTGAATAAAGAGCAGAATCCACTACGGGGTTGTAGGGTTACCTAAAGTTCACACGGCACAAAGTTAGAACATATTTTTTTGTTTGAGGTTTTTTTGCTTTTGGTTTTGGTGCTAGAGATTGCGCTGAATGATTTGAAACAACAGAAGGAAATATCAGTGTGACTTTTCACTGAACCTCAGCTGAACTAGCCAGGAGCAGTGTGATCAAACAATGACAGGCAATGAGGTCAGACAGATAAGCAATATCTCCATTGTGCAAAGCTAAACCTGACAGTGAGAAGCCATTGAAAGGGTTTTCACAGAAGGAGCTACAGGATATCTTATGAATTTTAAAGAATCACTCTGGTAGCTATGAGAGAAAGGAAAGAGATTGAGACAGAGAGAGAGAGAGAGAGAAAGAGAAACTTTTGCATGAGGAGTTGGAGAACTAGTAGATAGCAGCTAGTAAAGAGTGGAAGAAGGGTGAGCTGTTAAGATGCTGCTGTTGTAGCATCACTGGAGACTAGATAAAGAAGATGTGATTCTTTTATACAATGGAGTATTACTCTGCCATAAAAATGATAAGATTGAGTTATTTATTCTCAAATGGATGTACCTTCAGGATATCCTCATAAGTGAAATAAATAGGTCACAGATGTGTAAATATAGTATCTTTTCTCTGGTATGAGAAAATGAAGATATAAATGAGTTCAAGTATATATAGTAGATATTGTGAAATAGAAAATATTTAAAAGGAAATAGGGTGCAGGGGTAAATAATGGGGGAATAATATGATGGCAATAAAAAAGGAACAAAGCTTATGTATTTAGAGGGTGTAGAGTGGGTAGGGGAATGGGAAAAAATGATAATTAAGTTGTGTCATACAATGGTACAAATTCTCAATGTTGAATGCAATGATGATATGTGTATATAATGTATCAATAAAGATTTAAATTTTTAAAAAGAGCTATTGCAGCATACCAGATAATGCCATCTTGGAAAGACTGGGTAGAGATGATGGAGAGAAGTGATTATACTCAAGATATGACTTAGAATTAAGAGTTCATTATATATATTCAAATTTTTTGAAAGCTGAATGACTAAATATTGCCTTAATTCAATTAACTCCTTTGCAAGTTGGATTTCTGTTCTTCTCATGTGGAAACGGAGTCTCTTTATCCACCTCCTTGAATCAGGACTAGAATCATGGGTTGCTTCGATCAACAGATTGAAGAGGTGTATTTGTAAATCTTTGTTTGTTTGTTTGTTTGGGTACCAGAGATTGAACTCAGGACCTTGTGCTTGCAAAGCAAGCACTGGAACTACTGAGCTACATCCTTAGCCATTTGTATAAGTTTTAAAGACTGGACTTAGAAATTGTGGCTTCCAGTTTTTCTCTCTTAAAATGTCACCATGAAACCACCATATAAGAAAGCCTAAACAGCTTCCCATTTGACAAGGGATCAAATGGAGAAAATCCAGGCACTGTAGCTACCAGCCAGCTCCAACCTCCAGATATGGAATGAAGCCTCTTTGGTCCTATCCACCCAGTTTGTCAGCCAAATTAGATAACTACACAATCTTAAATTAATTTAGTAGAATAACCTTTCAATCAACTCACCAAATTATGAGAAATAACAAATATTTGTTTCTAAAGCCACTTTGTTTTGTTGTAGCTTGTTATGCAGTAGTAGATAACTGAAAAAATAATATCCAGAGAGACACATAGGAATTAAGAACAGATCTTAAATTAGGTTTAATAAATGAGTAAAAGATGGTGTCACTTGCTAAATTTGCAAATATAGAGAGCAGGAATATTTAGAAATTAAAAATTAGTATTTCTATTTTACATGTATTGAATTTGGAACTGTCTGTTAACTATGCATTTGGAATTTTAGAAAGTCAATTATGACATACAATTTTGGCATCAATTAACATATGAGTAGCATGTAAAGCCCTGGGATGGTATGAGAACTAAGAACGGAGTAGAGTAAAGAGTACAACGGAGGTGCTTTAACTTTTGAACTTGGGAAGAAAAGGACAAGCCAACAAGAGCAACCACAAGGACAGTGCAGAATCAACTTCCAGTGAATAGGAATAAACCCAAGATGGACAGTGTGGTTCCACAAAAGTCAAGAACAAAGGGTGTTTGAAGGAAATGGGCATGAACAAGTACCACGAGGAACAGCAAAGTGACTACTAGATCTGCCAATAAGGACTCACTAAGCACCCAGGGCATTTGTTGCAGAGGAAATCCAAAGACCACCGATCATGCCATCTAGGAGTAAGACCTGTGAGGAACAGGGACACACCAAGGAAAGAAGAAAGCCAGTCCGTCAGGGACATTGGCTGTGTTGTCAAGTCTCACAAACCCTAATCATCTCATTGAAACTATTAAGCCAAAAAGTACCTGAATTAGATTTTCATTACTTTAACAAAATACCCTACACAAGCTATATGAAAAGGAAAGGATCTTACAGACTGGAGGGCAGAGATGAGAAGTAAGATGGTGGAGGTGACGACATTATCTATGCCTCTAGTGACAGCAGCACATTGGGACAGGAGCATGTCAGGGAACAAGAAAGTGCTTGTATCTCACATTTCAAACGAGGAATAAAGAGAGCAAAGACACGCACAGGCTTGCCCCTGAATAGCAGTCCTCTTCAAAGAGCTCCAGGGTAACCCAAGAGCTATCCCGGGCCACTGGGTGATCTAGAGCCCTCCCTGTCAGCCTAGAGGTTCCAGCAGCTCTCCATAATACCACCCCAGGAATTAAGCTTTCAGTCACCCTGGACCTTTGGGGAACACTAGAAGTACCATATACTTTCAGTTCACTCATTTGAGTTTACACATGAAGGAGCTGAAGATGCACAAAGAAGCCAATTACCATGCATCTGATCTTCAATAAGTTATTGGTTGAGTTGTGGTTGACTACACACCAGGTATTCTAACAATCTTCATTAAATAATCATTGATTCCCCTGAGAACTTTTTCTACAAAGCACAAATTTCTACAATTATCTACATGGCTAATAGATTACACTTTTAAGGAAGAACAAGGTTTCCCATTTGTCATTTGCAGGGATCCTAATAAATACTTACACTGAATACCTCTTTCCACTGAAAAAGTACCTAGAAAAAAAGCCTCCTAGAAGAAACAGCTGGTTCTCCCCAGGGTAGACATTTCTCTTAAGGAATTGTGAATCTCATATTATTATGCTTATCTACTTATCTTCAAACTTTGTCCACAAAACAAAACATGATTATTTAAAGTAAAATAGGAATTCCTTACAGTAGAAGTGTTCTGTGCTCTTGGTTCACAACCTTGTCTCTAGCAATGATAATATTGTCTATGTCACTAAGATATGGATGACCTAAATATCCAACCATGTGCAATGATTAAAACTTACTGCACTCTGTACTGATAAGAGTTTCAGAATAGGGCTTCATCTTCAGCAATGCCCTGGGAGCTGCCCTGTAGCATCCTAGAAGCAGCCCTGGATATATCCTCGGGTTTCTGCACTTCCAGGGGCCCTATATGTGTTACACTAAGCTACTAAACAGATGTGGTGATGGTTTCAGAGCTAAAGGATGAGGTTGTTCAACTCTATTTGAAATAAAAAAGACAAAATTCAAATTTTATTTATTCAGTCTTCTCTTGTACACTAAATGCTTGTGTCCTCCCAAAGTTATATGGTAGAGCTTTACCCACTAGTGTAGTACAGAATAAGCAAGCAGTTAAGTTTAAATGAAGTCACAAGGTTGGATCTCTCACCCAACAGGAGTAGTATCTTTATAAGGACACCAAAGAATTCTCATCTCCCTCTCCCCAACCATATTTCTTTCTCTTTTTTGAAATTTAATTTCATCCTGAAATAGGTACATTTGATATACATAGCATGATCACACTCAATATTGACAATTTGTACCAGTATATGACATGACTGGGTTTTCATTTTTTCCCATTCCTCCACCCATCCTGCAATGCCCAACAACTGCATACATAAGCTTTGTTTCCATTTTTTTGTTACCGTCACAATTTTTTCTTTCCCCTTGTTATCCACACCACCCACACTTCCCTCTAAATATTTTGTATTTTACAATATCTAACATACATTTTCAGTTTCTCATATCAAAGAAAAGATGTGGTATTTACATGCCTGTGACCTATTTATTTCACTTATGAGTATATCCTGAATGTATGTCTATCTGAGTATGAATGACACAAATGTTTCATTCCTTAAGGCAGAGTAATGCTCCATTCTACAGAAAAACCACATCTTGTTTATCCAGTCTCCAATTGATGAACATTTGGGTTGTTTCCAAGATTTAGCTATCAAAAACTGACCAGCTATAAACATGGGTGCATATATGTTGCTGTGATATGAATCTTTTCATTCTTTTGTGTATATACCTAGTAGAGGAATAGCTGGGTCAAATGGGACCCATAATCCTAGCTTTTTGAGGAATCTCCACACTGATTTCCGCAGAGGCTGTACAAGTTTACAGTCACACCAACAATGGAGTTCCTTCTCCGCAGCCTCGCCAACATTTGTTGCTGGCTAATTCTGAAATAGAAGCAAGATTTTATGGATTAAGATGAAATCTCAGTGTTGTTTTCATCTGCATCTCTCGAATGAACAGTGATGTTGAACATTTCTTTATATATTTCTTAGCTGCTCTTACTTCTTCCTCTGAAAAGTATCTGTTAATTTCAGATGCCCATTTTTGAATTGGGGATTTAAATTCGGGTGGGTTGATTTTTTTAGGCTTTTTGTATATTCTAGATAATAGCCCTTTATCTGTGAAACAGTTGATAAAAATTTTCCCCAACTGTTTTATGTTTTTTTGCTCTGCCAGTCATTTCCTTTGCTGTGCAGATGCTTTTTAATAGGATGAGGTCGCATTTGTTGATTTCTTCTGCTGGTTCTCATCTATATAAGCTTTGTTCATAAAGTCTTTCCCTAAGCCAGTGTCTCCAACAGTTTTGCCTAACCTGTTTTCCAGTAGATTTAGTGTTTCTTTTTTACTATTGTTTGATCTAATCCACTTTTATTTGAGTATAATACATGGTGAAAGAGATAGGTCTAGCTTTAGTCTTTGGCAGGTTAAAGCTTAATTTTTCCAGCACCATTTGTTGAAGAGCCCGTACTTCCTTCATTGAGGATGTTTGACTCCTTTATCAAAGATAAGTTGGCTTAGTATATCTGAAGTTGTTTCTGCATTTTTAAGTCTATTCCACTGATCCTCGGGTCTGTTACTTTGTCAGTATCATGTAATATTTATCACAGTGGCTTTGTAGTATAGTTTCAAGTTGGGGATCTTAATACCCCCCCCAATGTCTTTGTTGGTTAGAATTATTTTTGCTATTCTAGGTCTTTTGTGGTTCCAGATGAATTTGTGTATTATTTTCTCTAGATCTGTGAAGTATGATGCTGGAATTTCAATTGGGATTACATTGAATGTATATAGTAGTCATGAGAGTATAGCCATTTTGACAATGTTCGTTTTTCCTACCCATGAGCTAGGGATGTTTTTCCATTTTCTGATACCCTCTTCAGTCTCCTTTTTCAGAGTGCCATGGTTTTGAGATTAAAGGTCTTTCACCTCCTTGGTTAAATTGATTCCTATATATTTTTCTGGGGGGGGGGATACTATTGTGAAAGTGCTTGATTCCCCAATTACTCTCTCAGTGAGTCTGTTATTTGTGTATAGAAAAGCTATTAACTTTTAAGCACTGATCTTGTATCTACCTACTGTACTAAATTTGAGGATTAAGTCTAAATGTCTTTTGGCTGTTTTTAGGACCTTCTCCATAGAGTACCATGTCATCAGCAAATAATGATAGTTTTAACTTCTCCCCTTCCTGTCTTTATCCTTTTATTTCTTTTTTTTTTCCTAATTGCTATAGCTAACATTTCCAGTACTATATTCAACAGGAGTGGTGATAGTGGACATCCTTGCCTTCTTCTTTATCTTAATGTAAAATGTTTCATTTTTGACCATTTAGAATGATGATGGATGTTGGTTTCTCATAAATAGTTTTTATTAGGTTGAGATAAACTCCATCTATTCCACTTTTCTGTAGGGTTTTGATTATGAGTGGGTGCTGGATTTTTTCAAATGTTTTTCCTGCATCAATTGAGATGACCATATAGTTTTTTGTCCATACTTCTGTTAATATAGTGTACTACATTTATTGATTTACATGTGTCAAACCATATTTGTATCCCTAGGATGAATCCAGCTTGGTCAGGATACATGATCTTCTTGATGATTCTCTGTATTCTGTTTGCCAGTATCTTATTGAGGAGTTTTGTATCTATGTTCATTATGAAGATTGGCCTGTATTTCTCCTGCTGATTGGATCTTTCTCTGCCTTTGGAATCAATGTAATGGTTGTTTCCTGGAGTGAATTTGGGAGTACTGCTTCCCTTTCAATTTTATTAAAGACTTTGAGAAGTAATGGCATTAACTCTTCTTTAAAAATTTTGTAGAATTCAGCAGTAAAGTCTTCAAGACCATAGACTTTCTGTTTTTATTATGTCTTTGATTTCACAGATTGATATTGAAGTGTTTAACATTTTTATATCTTCTTTGTTCAACTTTGGAAGTTCATATGTATCTAAGAATCTATCCATTTCTTTCATGTGTTTTTTTTTTTTTAGTACAAATTTTCAAAGTTAGTGTTTATTATCCTCTGGACCTCTACTGAGTCTGAGGTGATTTCCCTCTTTTCACTCCTTACCACTTGAATATAAACCTTTTCCCTGCTTTGTTTGATAAGGTTGGCTGAGAGTGTGTCAATTTTGTTTATCCTTTGGAAGAGCCAACTCTTCATTTCATTGGGTTTTTGTATCATTCTCTTAGTCTTCTTTGCATTAATTTCTACTCTGAATCTTATAATTTCCTCCCTAGGATGAGCTTAGTTTTTTCTTCTTCCTCCTTTTCTAGTAATTTGAGTTTCCAAATTAGGTTGCTTACTTGAGCTTCCTCTATTTTCCAAATGTAAGTATTCACTGTCATGAATTTCCCTTATAGAACTGCTTTCATTGTGTCCCATAAATTTCTGCAAATTGTGCTGGGGTTATCATTTAATTGAAGAAACTGTTTAGTTTCTTCTGTGACCCAATGGTTGTTCAGTAGAGTGTTGTTCAATTTCCATGTGCTTGTGAGGATCTTAGAATTCTTTTTCTATTCAGCTCCAATTTCAAGGTACTATGTTCTGACAGTATACAGATGATAAAACTACAATTCCTTTGCGTTTGCTTAAGCCTGCTCTATGAACTAAGATGTGACCTATTTTGGAGAACCATCTGTGAGCAGCTGAGAAGAATGTATATTTTGACCTTGTAGGGTGAAATACTCTGTAGGCACCTATTAAGTTCTTTTGTTCCAAAGCTTAGTTTAATTCAAATATTTCCTTATTGATATTTTGTCCAGTCAATCTGTCTATTTGTGATAGTGGAGTATTGAAGCCCTCTACTACTGTTGTATTAGTGCTTATCTGGTTTTTCATATTAATTAGTACTTTTTTATATAGCTGGGTGCATTAGAGTTTGGAGCATATACATTTATGATGGCTATTTCTTTCTCTTGGATTGCTCCTGTATGAGGATATAGTGACCTTCTTTGTCTCTCTTAATCAGTTTTGCTTTGAAATCTGTTTTTTTGTTGGTTTTTTTTTTTTTTTTTTTTTTTTTTTTTTTTTTTTTTTTTTTTTTTTTTTTTTTTTTTTTTTTTTTTTTTTTTTTTTTTTTTTTTTTTTTTTTTTTTTTTTTTGGCAATCAAGATAGACATTCCTGTTTGGTTTTTGTTTTGTTTTGTTCTGTTTTGTTTTTTGGAGTTTCCTGTCACTTAGAGGATTGTTTTCCATCCCTTTACTTTTAGTCTATGGCCTTTCTTTCTGAATTAGGTGTTTTTTGTATGCAGCAGACTGTAAGATCTTGCTTCTTGATCCATTCTGCCAGTCTGTGTCTTTTAGTTGGTGCATTGAGATTAATGGAATGACATTAATGGAATGTTTTGGAGAACAGGTTTCATGTTTGTGAAGTTTTTCAGGTATTCTTTTTCATGGAACTAGTTTATCTCCCCAACAATTTTGAAGGATGGTTCTGCAGGATATATCAATCTAGGTTGGAGGTTGTTTTCCTGCAGTGCTTAAAGCATTTCAATCCAGGCTATTCTTGCATTGAGTGTTTGCCTTGAAAAGTCTGCTGTGGTTCTGACTGGCTTCCCTTGGTATGTGGGGTTTTTTTCCCCCCTTTCTCTAACTGCTTTCAGTATTTAATTCTTTTGTTGGATATCTAGAACCTTAATAATTCTATGCCTAATTGTAGTTATTTTTTATACCTTTGCTATTTGGAATCCTATATACCTGTATGTCCAATTCTTTGCCTTTTCCTGTGAGGTTTTCTGCTATTATGTCTGTGAACATTTTTTATGTCATTTGCATTATCTCCTGCTTCCTCAGTCACTGCAATCTATCTTATGTTATTCTTCTTTAAATTGTCTAGGAGCTGTTGGATTGATTTCTCATGATCCCTTGTTATTTTCCATAAATTATGTTCATTGGCTGTAATCCTGTCCTGTAGGTCTGAAATTTGGTCCTTGGCTTCATTTATCCTACTTTGCAAGTTTTTGTTCTCATTTTTAATCACCTGGATTAATCTGCTTGGAGCTATTTAAAAGATTCCATTGTTTTCTCTTTAAGCTCAAATTCTATCCTACCTCTGATCTCTTTTTTAATTCTGGTAGTTATGTCATTTACTGTGGGCAATTTCTCTCATAGATCAGTTCTGACTTCCATTTTACTAGCTCTGCTTTTGTTACCATCTCACAGAGTCCTACTTATTGAGCTTCAGTTTGCTCCCTTTCTCTTTTCCCTAAATTCTTCTGTGGTGGTGATCTTTGTTTCTGGGTTTTTGAATTTTTTCTCATTTCTACTGCATTGTCACTGTTAATGTTTAATTCCTTGCCTGTTGTTTGAGCAATGCTTGTTGCAAGTCTCTTTCTTCCTAATAATCAGAACGCTTAAGAGATAGTTAATTCCTGAATTGTCCTCCTTGGGGCTATAATAGCCCTTGAGAGTTCTCAGTTCAGCAGCTGTAGTCAGCAGGATTTCCTCACTCTTTTAGTGAGTTGTTTTATTTTGTTTTGTTTTGTTTTATGAGGTGGACCGGGGGAAGGAACTAATTTAAACCCTTTGTCTGTGTTCTAGAACTACAGCTGCACTTCTTCAGTGTCCTCAGAAAGCTGGTGGTATCTTTGGAGGCACTTCTCCATTCAACAGTTGTGTCCAACGTGGCTCACAAAGAGATGGAGATCCCAAGACCCCAGTCTGCCTTCACTGGTCTTTGATATGGTCTCAGGGGTGGCAGTAAAGTTGTACCTGTTAATGGCCCAGGACTTCTTTGTTGTTGAGGTTCCCCATGCCACACCCTCGCTGCAACCCACTTGCCTTCTAGTCTGTCTCTGCATGCCTCCAGCGAGGTCTGGGGAGAGGTCAGCAGGTTGCAGCCCCAAGTGCTAGTAACTAATAGCACCACCAGAGTGTCCCAGAAAACTCCTATATTCTTTCCTAGGTAAAAGCATAGCAATAAGACAGCTGTCTGTAAACCAGAAGCAGAGCCTTTAGCAGAAACTGAACAGGTCAAACAAGCCAGACCTTGTCTTTGAATATATCAGCCCCTAAAACTGTAAGAAAACACATTTCTGGTCTTTAAGCCATTGATCTGTGGTATGTCATGACAACTTGAGAAGACTGAGCCACTTTCTATGGGAATTTAAAATATAAGGTTCTGAAAAAGGAGCTAATTTCTAATTTCTCCAAGATTTACTCATTCATTTAATAAGTGCTGCAAATCTACTCCATGACAGATGCTGAGAAGACAGATGAAGGGCTACAAAGTAGGAATCTACAAAATAGTCCTCACATCTGTGCTCTCCCCTACCCTACTCTTTCAGTGCTAGCAAGTGGTTCCCTCTTCTTTCTTAGCCAGGATCTGACTGTAACTCCAATAGACTTACATCTGGCATTCCTGTTCAATCACCCATTTACTTTTTTACTTCTTCTACACAAAATGTTGTTTCTCAAAACACTTCATTTTGAATATTTTAGCTTTAAAATTTTTGTTCCATATCATTTTAGCACAAAGCAAGAATAATATTTTATTTATTTAAAGCATCATTTATTTTTCAGGAGTAAGCATAAATAGAAAGACTGCACACATTGGATTCCCATAAACTGTAATACTAAATATTACTTTTTTTCTTTCTGACACACCCCAGGCAAATAATTTAATTCCCCTGAACCTCAATGTCTTGTTATGATTAATATCATTTTACTTGTCTTATGGAAAGTTTGAAACAAAATTAAATAAAACATATAAAGCTTGCTGTATATCATCAATTTTCAATAAATGTTAGATTCATTCTAATCTCTGATGTTTCAGTATTGTCACAGGATAAACAGGTAAACAGCAGCTACAATAATAATTATGTGGCTCAAAATATCCCTTTCTTTAGAAATAACTTTCAGGGCTGGGGATGAACCTTGTGGTAGAGATTTACCTTCCATATGAAACACTTTAAATTTAATTCCCAACACTGCAAATAAAAAGGAGGAAGGGAGAGAGAGAGAGAGAAGAGAGAGAGAGGTACACAGAGAGACATAGAGAAAGAAGGGGAGAAATTTAAAAAAGATTCCCAACACTTCATAACCTGAGAAAGTTGCTCAGTTTTTAAACATTGTCAGTGAGTCTCTCATTAGCTGTGGACTAGAGAGAGTTCTTGAGCTACCACATTTTAGTGTTTACACTGCAGTTATTTTCCTACAGAGGCCCAGAAAAGGCTTGACATAGTGTCAAAAGAAAAAATTCCAACAAAGCTAGTTACATACTGAAATGGAGTTTATTTGCAAATTATAAATCAAGGCTAATTCCATTCTAATTCTGCAAAAAAGATTGACAGCTTTTCCTGGGCAAAAGCAGAGTATTAGTGGGTTTTGTAAGGTAGGAACAAGGAAACAGACCATAGAAAAACAGTTAATTTGATAATATCAGGTTATTTCAGATTAATTTGGAGGGAACTTTTTGCTATCCAGACTTGAATAGATTGGAGTCTCCTGTTTTCTGGGAAGACTAGTCTCTTTGAGAATCGAATGCTTCTTTCTTAAACACTTCAGTTTGGTAATGTGGCATTTAGTACGAATGACTCCAATTTGGCTTGGTCTTCCTTGGTCTAGTTTGCTAACGACTAGTACAGAAATCTCAGTCTGAAGCAATTATTGCCCATAAGTTGTACCTCACAATAGCAATTCTGAGCTGACCATTGTCAAAGGGCTTACAACAACTAATAAATTTGATCCATCTGTAGTCTCTTCATATGTGCCAAGGCAGGAAGGGAAAGAAGTCACATGATCAGAAGCTCATTATACTTAGGAAAAGGGCTTCAAATCCTAAGTTAAAGCCTCTAGTCCTCCTATCATACCCTATGTTGGAAAGTAGCTAAATCAAAGCTCTAGCAATAAAAGCAACTTTATATGCAGTGTCCTGAATGAGGCAAATAGCTTCTGCAGAGAGGAACAAATGACTGCTTTGACAGATGAGTCAATGTTAAAGCAAAGACCCTTGTAATGAACAGGAGACATAATCAGATGTAATGATAAAACAGTCTAGCAACAGATTAGATGCATTAACCAAAGCACATTAGCAAGATAGTTTACTTATTCAAGAAGTTACTCATTTTGGGGCCCTGCCCATCAGGTGGATATAATTAGAAAAAAGAAGCCTTGGATTTCCTTTTCCTTATTTCCTTTTCATTTAATCATGATACATCTAGTATAAATTATGTTAGATGGGTCAGAGGTAAAGCAAAACATAAGAATAGAGATAAATTAATATTTCTCTAAAGATGGAATGTGGTTTATTCCCTATACATATTACAAAATTCTACTATAAAGAGAAGGGCTTAGGAATAATTATGAAGTCCTCAAGGTACAGGTGAATTATCTCATTCTGAGGACACAGTACAAGAGCCCAGAGGAGACTGTGAATGCTGCACTCAAGTCAGGAAGACTTGTCCATGCACTGATGATAAACTTCCTCCGGTCTCCAACTGGGAGACAGAATGTGTTCTCTGCGTGCTGTGCTCTATGGAGCCAACATAAGAGTGAAAATAACCCCTTCAGGGCTCTGGCTCCTGTGACAGAACATTGCCTTCTTTCCTTTGGGATTCCTCCTGTTTCTCTGTACATTTCTTTTCTTTTTAAGATGATGCCTCTAAATGATAAATTGAAATCTTCAACATGAGTACTTATTGCTCAACAAAAATAAAATTTTCACCGAAATATCTTTTCCAGAACCAAGAAAAGTTCCACACTCTGATTAATTGTTGTTTGCCCTTGGAACTTGGGCGATGGAACTTGTCTAATCAATCAGTGCAGCTGGCTTCAGTGAGATGCTACTGACAGGAACCACTCAGTGACACTTCACAGTTTTAAAGTTGGCCAGTTGGCAACTGTCTGACTCCATAGTACATGCTTCTGTGACTGATATCAACACCCTCTGGTCAACACACTTTCTTTCTTCCTGAATTAATATCAGCCCAATTCTGTGCCATAGACTACAACTGTCAAAACAAACTCTTTCCCCAAATCCTCAAACATAATGAAATTAAAACAAGATGATTCAGTTTCCTTTCAGCCAAGGCCAGCCTGGGCTACATAATGAGTCCAAGCCCAGCCTAAGACTGTCAAAAAAAAGTAACATACTTACTAGTGGAAAGTAGAACATATAAAATAAGAAAGACTCATGATTTTATAATAAAAGTGAATACTAGCCAAATTGATTGGAAACAACGAAGTTTCATTGCAAATCAATTCTAAAATAAAAATTGGTTTGTGATAACATATAAACATTTTGGCACTATTCTTTTTCTACATGTTGGTTTGTTTTCACCAAGATCTGGGAGTGAATTTGAAATACTCGGTTTAAATCTTTTCACACCCACATTTTGATGGCTTCAGACTTACCTCAATCTTTCTGCCTCAGACCCCCGAGTGCTGGAATCACAGGCATGTGCCACCATGCCCTGTCTAAGTATCTAACTTGATAAATATATTCTTAAATTTGATTACATGTAAGTGTGAGTGAAATATGTATCATGTACTCTAAACCTAGTTGGAAAAAACCATGAAAAAGTGAAACCTTAGTATCTCTGAATTGCTTTTACCAAATCCTCAAAAAATTAGGGTAACCAATGATGCAATTAATTTGAAAATAGATTCTCTTCACTTTTCAGTTTTTCTGTAATGCAGGAATTGAAGTACAATTACATTGATTTTAACAGTGGTACTTGTAACATAAAGAAAAAAAGCTCTCTCCAACATTTAAAGTTATATTCAGAGTTTAACAGCTAGACAGCAACATTTTTCAAAGTTCTAGACAGAAATATTTTTCAGTTAAAAGGGATTTTTGAAGTGGTTCTAGAAGAACATTGAAAGTATTATATGCCTGTTCCTACTCTAGCTATATTTATAACTTTGGCTGGTTTGGCTACTTCCACTGTTTCAATAAAATCTTGTCAGACTTACTTCAAATTTATTTAAGAGAGGATAATATCATTCACATAAATAATTTGCTTATGTAGAGTGAAGAAAACTAAATGTTCATGCACAACTGAAACAACATCCCCTCAAAAACCAGTGTTGTCCTAGACATTTTTCTCTCCTGCTGCTGTGGAAATGCCAGTTAAACCCAGTGTCACCACAGACAAATAGTGAGCACAAGTTAGAACACATAATCAAAAACTAAATAGAAATTATATTCTAAAGAACTTCATAAAACTTAAATTTATCATGGTATACCTGCACAGAAATGATTTCTTTGACCTAACTAAACATTTTAAAACACAAAGATTTGCATGTAATGAAAATTCGGGTTTTTGTAGAACAAAACACTCACTAGGCTTCTGAGTGAAACTCACTCTAAGTGAAGCAGATCTCACTGAAACTAAAATGCCATGGACTGTGATATTGTAACTTCAAAGAGATTATTATGTATCTCTCAGTGCCTATTAAAGTCAATATAATGTGGTATTTAAAATTCCAAAATGTGATGAAAACCTTTCAGATGACTGGAATGAACTGTTGTTGAGATACAGTAATTTGTTGCTTTATAGTAACAAACAAATGATTCCATAACCTCTGTATGCAAAAGAACTGCATTTTTCAGGACAATAGTAATTATTACCAAAGCTTTATATCACAAATGATAGAGTTTGCATTTCTCTCTTTTCGTGGACTTCCCGAAACAAAATAGCAAGAACCCTGTATATGCCCCAGCCTGATGATCATTCTCATCAGTAACTTCACATGTACCTTGTGAGCCTCAGTCACCTCTGCCTTTTCCTTCTGTTTGGCTTGGACCCATTTATTGCCTTATTTTTTCTGTTCTATATTATTTATAGCCCTACAGATCTTTTTCAACCTTGTGCTTCTACAATATGTGATACAAACAAAGACAGAATACTTCAAAGTGACATCAACAAAATGGCACAAAAGACTTTCCCATATTCACCCTTCTATGGAAATGTAAATATGAACACCTATGTATAAAAGTAAATCACAAGAACTGAAAAGAAATTAAAACCCAAAGATTATAAACAAAATGAGAGATTATAATTCCATGGTAAAGAACAGAAATAAGGAAAGATCAGGTTGGGGATTTAGCTCAGTGGTTCGAGTGCCTGCTTTGCAAGTGCAAGGTCCCAGGTTTGATCCCAGGCAACCACATACAACAATGTCATGTGTAGTGACTCACACCACCAGCGATCAGAACCACATACCAAAGAGCCGGATGTGGTGGCTCGCACCTGTAACATCAGCACTTTGGAGGCAGAGACAGGAGGATTTCTGTGAGTTCTAGGCTCACCTGGACTATGTAGTGAGTTCAAGCCCAGACTGAACTACAAAGCAAGACCCTGTAACCAAAAAAAATAAAAAAGAAGAAGAAGAAGAAGAAGAAAGGAAATAAGAAAAGATTCCTTGAAGATGGTAGAAATAATAATTCTACATATTTATGTCCCTCCTACCTTAATAATAGATATCATAGTCGAGATACCCTCTAAGTAGGGTCTCTAAGGAAGACAAAATGTGGACCTAATTTTCCAGTATAACCTAATACCAGACCTTGATACTTTGATACAAGGCCAACCCTTAAAGCCTCAAATTCTATGTCTGTCACACTGCCAGACTGGCATCTATAGCCCCCTGCTACATGTGATTACCTACAAACTCAACTCCCAGGCCAGTGCCATAGTCCCAGGCCCCCACTTGCCCCAGTGTTAGCTCAGCACTCCTGGGCCTAAATGCCAGCACATTTGCACAGTGTGCTAAACCGGTCCCTGGGGTTCCAGGATTCAGCCAATCCTAACTGCTGGTCCACCTCAGTGGACAGGAAAGACAGACTTTGGACTCAGTGGCTACACTAGCTTCCACCTACCAGAAGCCAAACTCACTTCCCTGAACAGAAAGTGCTCAGACTACCTCCAGTGAACACTGACGTTAGGCTCCCTACAGATTCAGAATGAGGCCAATATCTAGGGACCTAAGTGTCAGGCCTGTGCCAGAGCCAGGCTGAGTCTTGTCAACCCTGGCTCTGGGAACACCCCTGTAGACCCAGGCTATGGGCTTGATAACCTCTTGCCCATCCGCAGGTCATCCCACCTGAGGACTAGCAAATCTGCCGCTGACAACCAGAACACTGCCCAGAATCTTGACTGGAAGTGTTTTCCTTACCAAAACCAATCTTTAAAGAGTAGAAGAGGTGGTTCTACTTCAAATCCATACACAGCAGTTCAAGGCTGTGTGGATCTCAAGTAATCTAGGAAACACTACTCCAAGAACAAAATAGTGTCCCAGCAACTGGTCCTAAAGGGTTCTACAAAGAAACTGACAAAGAATTCAAAATAATTATCATAAATAGTTCGGTGAGTGACAAGAAAACCCACATAGACAACTAAATAGAATAAGGAAACAATTCATGAAAAGCAATACAAGTTTAACAAAAAGAGACCATTTTAAAAAGTAAATGTGAAGTATGTAGCTGGGATATACAATAGCTAAATTGAGAAATGCAATACATTCCACAACAACAGATTTGATAAAACAGAAGAATCAGTGTACTTCAAGACAGTTAATTTGTAAGTACTCAGAAAAAAAAACAAAAGAATAAAGAATAAAAACATGAAAAAAGACTATAGAATGTAAGGGAGATTAACAGATAACTGGTGTATATATAGTAATGAAAACCTTATAAAGCAGTGATACCCAACATTGTGGGGACTAGGGACTAGTTTCGTGAAAGGTAATTTTTTCTGCAGACCAAGACAGAAAAGAGGGATGGCTTGGGAATGGTTCAAGTATATTGCACCAAGCAAGTACTTTGTTTCTATCATCATTACTTTCCAATATATAGTGGACCCTTGACTTACAAAATCAATTTGTTCATGAGGGCTGATTGTAACTCAAGTTTCCATGAGAAACAATAGAACTACCCATAATGAACCTACCAAAAGCACCCCTTAACTAACCTTTTCATCATAAAAAGATTGAATAATGTACATAATTTACAAGAAACACCAGCAATTTTCCTGGTGTATTCTCCAAAAAGTTATAAAATATGCCTAGTTTGCCAAAAACAAGTATCCCTGTGCTCACCATTAAAGTTCATGTAGTTGCCTTGAAAGAGGGAGGATGCAATGGGGGACAGTTAACTGTTTGGAAGAAGAGTCCTCTTCCATAAGATCATCCAGAATCTGACTCTCTGCTGTACTTTCTCTCCTTAACAATCTGCAGCCCACTAGGACTTGCTTCTGGTTCACTAGGTCTAACATTGGTCTTTGTTTCTGTTTCTGTCTTATCTTCAACACTTTTCTATAGTGTGACATGAATTGTCATTAAGCAACTCAATGCAATGACTGGCTTTTTGTCAGCCTGGCTGGGTCTTCTCTATAGGTGTCTTTGGCTCTGTCTATTTTTCCAGGATCCCCTTTATTTCAGAGGAAGAACTTTACTGCACTGGATTGTTGATATTCCTCCTCCTTTTCAAAAAGTTCCTCAGCCACAATTCTGTTGCTCATCCAGAAGTTGCTGAAATTCCTGTGTAGACAGTCCCTCTAAGTGTTACTCCATCACTTCCTCAACATCACCACTGTCTAGCTATAGACCTGTGGACTCTGAGATAGTGGCAGTGTTATAAGCTACAGGATCAATTGAAGGCTTAGGCTCCTCTACACAGCCTTCAAAGTCTCTGTCCTTTGCAATTTTACAATACACTTTCTTCCATGCAGATCTCCATGACATTAGAGAGTCATTGGCCCAAGATTTCTCAGCTCCACACAAAAAAGGATGTTGTAATGTTCCTTCAAAACTTCTTTAAGGGTTAAGTCTGTATCTAAGAGTATCTGGAAGCACTTCAAGGATGGGTCCTTGGTGTATGACATCTTGAAGTTGGCTATAACCTGCTGGTTGATAGGCTGTTGTAGAGGAACTGTATTAGGTAGAAGGAACTCAAATAAGAGCCATAGGATTTCTTCTTCCAGTTCTTCTAAATCTCATGAGTGAGCAGGAGCATTATCCATGATGAGAAGATACTGGAGTGGTAGACCTTTGTCCTGTAGATGTTTCTTAACAGTAGAACAGAAAGCCTCTCTAATTCACTAAAGAAAAAGTACTCTTATTTCCTATGCTTTTGCGTCAGATCTCCATATAACTCCTACCTGATTCTTCATGATTTTATGTTTTATGAATACTCTAGGGGGTTCAGAGTGATAAACCAAGAGAAGCTTGAGGTCACCACTTGAGGGCACCACTTGCACTGGCACATAGCACTGGCACGTACCCTGCAAGTCTATCCCTCATAGACTTATGGCCTGGCATTTTCTTCTCTTCTTGGGTAATGTATGTTCTCTTGAGCATTTTCTTCCAGAAAAGGCCAGTCTCATTATAGTTGAAAAATTGATGAGAGCAAAAGCTATTTTTCTGTGTCACTGTTTCAAAGTAGTGCATGTAATTTTCAGAAACCCTTTTATCAGTGGTAGCTTATTCATCATACCCAGTTACACTCTGAACCCCAGTTCTCACTTTAAAATTGTGAAATCACCCTTTACTGGTGTGAAATGCTTCACTATTATCACCTGTTGATGGATTATCCTCTACAAAATTTGCATTTATAGCCCTTGATTTTTTTACAATTTAAAAATTCAGATAGGCTATAGCCTGTCTTTTGTTTACCTACACTATTAGTAGCCTTTCTACTTCATCTAACACTGTTGATCATGACTTACTGATTTGAGTACCATTTTTAGCAACACTAGCTTCCTTACATAAATCTTTTCTCTGTAAGATTGTTGAGATGGTGGATTTCAACATGCTGTACATATTAGGGAGACTGCTCATATGGACTCCATTCTCATGTTTCTCCCTTTTTTCCTTTTTCTTTTCTTGTATGATTGCTTTCTTTACCTTCTCTTCCTTCCTTTCTTAGCTTCTTTTCTAGCTTTTCTGGGGGACCATTTTGATAGCAGTAATCATAGCAATTATATAAAGCACTGACTGAAATCACATCATCAAACACCCATGTTTAGGTTCACACTGACACATATGTACCCTGTGTACACTTATGTACACATTTCTGGCATTGAAAGTCTTTGTTATAAGATGAAACTAAAATTTAGTCATAACTCAAGCTGTTTGTAAGTGAGGATGGTCATAACTGTATAATCAACTAATTATGACAACTCACCATAGTGAAAAATCAGTGAGAGGTCTGAGCTTGTTTTCCTGCAACTACAAAGTTCCATACAGGGAGATAAAAACAGTGACCTCTGAAGATGCTGCTTTTTGTCCTGTTTACTCCCCTTTGGTGGCTGTCACTGAAGAAAACTCTCCTTCATGAAAATAAGATGTTGAACACAGAAGAGGTTTTCAGGGCTTTTGTGGTAATGTCAGGATATTCAACCTTGACTTTGATGTAGAAAATATGAAGACTTGATGTTGTCAAAAACATACTTTTAAGACTATTGTAATTTGCAGTCTTAAGCAGTTCATCATCTACTAGAAAGGACAATGTTGATTTACCTGGCTTATTCACAAATGGATCCCCAAGTTGAGGATTTGTTGTGGTTAGGAAATAATTGCTCAAATTCTTCTGAAAATTTTGATAAACACTTCTCAGCTGGGAGAAAGAAGGCACTGGCTCAATTTCTTTCAAAATATTTGCTTATGTTTGCAACATGCGACATGTGGTTGATAATTTTATTCATACCCTGCAACACTTTGGTAAATTCAAATGACATTTGTCAGCTAGCCAGTAGTTCTCTATGAGTGGTGCAAGGGATAGGCTCACATTCAGAAGTGACCTCTTTGAGCCAGCTACCAAGACCAGCAAGCTGTCCAGTGATAACAGCCACTCCACTGGTGAATGTACCAACACGAAATGATGAATTCAGCTTTCCTGATTTATAGTCATTCAAAAACTTGAACAGTTCTGCAGATGTTCTGTTTAGAGATAAGAGAAGTGCCTATAACATATCTTCTCAATCCTCATGAAAAATACTTCACACAAAAGCAATCATTGCTGTGTTATTTTCATCAGTAGAATCATCAACCAGAAATATATACTACAGTAATTAATCTTCTCTAATTATTGTGCCTCAATATCCTCTGCTGTTTCATCAATTCATTTAGTTATGATTTTGGACAAAAGAGAAACATATGTGACCTTCTGAACTGCAGCCTCTCCTAAAGGTTCTCAACAAATGTCCTTAGTAGTGAATAGGATAAACTATTCATTAATAATGAAGGGCTTCTTAATCTTAGCAATGTGGTTACTGACTAAGAATAATGCTCTTGGTGCAGGTAGATTTCATGAAAGTGTTGGCTTTAATAATTTCTCTGTGTTTTGTGCTCTCTTTATTCTTTTGAACAAATCCAAAGGCTTATCTTTCAATGCAGGGTGCTTGATCTCAATACAGCAAAGCAATTTTGAGAGTTTCAAGGCTTAATTGGATAGCCAGTTGGTAAACATTATACAAAGCAGGCTGGGGGAATGTGAGTCTTCTTTTGCAATGAACCAATCCATAATTTAAGCAGGACTATTGGTATTACCTTTAAATAATGAAGCTTTTTTGTTGTTGGCATTGAGCCTTTCTCTTTTTCCAAAGAAGCTTTAGAGTGGCATTTATTTTTTACTCATTTTGGTAGGGCTAGTTAGTGGGATTTCTGAAACTGTGACTAAGATTAGTATGGATGCAGGGAAGAGGCACAGACAGAAGAGATAAATATAATGGACAAGCCACATACACACTAAAATAGGTGTTCAACTCCACCTTAAATTCGGCCACCAGCTGCAACTGTATCAATAAAGTATGTCAACTCACTTGTGACAAGAAAGCTCACCATGGGATGCAGCTGATATCATTTGCCACTCACTGATAAGATTTTGTTATGAGTCTGCAAGCAACTGATTTATTAAGGTCCCTGTGTAGTCAAACATTTCTGCTAATGTTTGTCCACAGAACACCTTGGCTCCTCCTCAGACATCACCTTTAGATTCTCATAAGGGGCATCCAGTCCACAAGAGGAGTATGCATGGTCCCCAAGAGTTCATGCTCCTGAGACTCTAACGCCGATGTTGACCTGACAGAGACAGAGCTCAGGTGGTGACTGGGAAGGAGAGCAGCTGTGAACACAGATCATGTTTCTTTTGTCAGCCTCCTGAGCACCCACTGCTGTGCAGCAAAATTCCTGAGGACTGGGGACCTGTGCTACACGATGCAGAGAAAATACAAGGGGGAGAGCTTAGACAAAGAAGAAATAACAGGAAAATTCCACAAAAAATAGAAATAATGTAGTAAATACATAAAGAATAAAAAGAAGTCAAAGCATACTAATTAAAAAATGATAATATAACAAAAAAAGGCAGAAAGAAGGTGAAAGCAATGAATTGCCTTGTAACTTTTAAATGGAAACAGTTAAGTTCTTAACAATAAATACTTTAATATAACATAAGTAGATTAAATTCTCCACTCAAAAGGTATGAATGGCTGAACGGATGAAAAAGACATAGCCAACTATATACAGACTACAAAAGACTCGGCTTTGGAGTTTAGGACCTGGCACAAGCTGAGTATGAAAGCATAGGGAGGATATTTCATATAAATGATAATTAAACAAGAGATCAAGGCCAGCTATATTTATATCATACAAAGTTGAATTTAAGTTAAAACTTTCAGGGAAAAAATCATTACATAATGATAAAAGAGTAAATTGGTCAAGATGATGTAACAGCTACAAATACATATGCCTTCATCATCAGAGTACCCATATATATAAAGCAAACAGCAACACAAGTGAGTGGGAAAATATGAAGCAGTATGATACCAAGGAACCTCAGTGATTTATTTTTAGTAGCAAATAGACCACCCAGACAGAAATCAATAAGGAAACAGAAAACTAGACCAAATGGACCTCACAGATAATATGGAACATTCTATCCCATACCAGCAGATTATATGTTATCTTCAAGTACTTATAGAACATTCCCCAAGATATGTATATGAAAAATACATTGTGTGTTTAAATTTTAAAAGTTAATTGTAGTAAAAGTCACATTGTCATTAATCCCCTTCCCACACTGCCCCTCACTTTGAACACATTTATCGCATTATTCTTGTCACTTTTCAAAGCACTTCTCAATGGTATGTTTCATGAGTATTTTAGTTGTACTGTCATGGCTGCCTTACTGTCTAGAATCCATTCAAAACATCCACTATTCCTGGTCATTTTGACTTTGGGGAAGAGCCAGAAGTTGGACAGAATCATGTCTGGTGAATAAGGTGAATGAAAACATAAGATAATGTTTCTGACATATTGCCATAAATGTTTAATCAATGAGAAGTGTTCAAAAATATGATGAATGTGTAAATAAAAATGATTTATTACAGTGAAAGATACACTGTCATCAATCCCCTCCAAATACTCCCCCTCATTTCAAGCACACTTATTCCATCTTATTTGGCAATGTCCCTTTTAGTATAAAAAAGTTTTGTAAATTTAAACATCAATGTGTTTTTCAATCATCTCTTGAAAATTGAATGTTAAACTGTAAAATAAATCTCAACAAATTCAAGAAGATTAAAGTCATATTGAGTATCTTTTCTCTGCACACTGCTATGAAATTGGAAACCAACAATAGAAAAACTGCAAAATTCACAGATACATAGAAATTTAATAATACATTCCTGAACAATGAGTCAAAAAAGAAACCAAATGGAATTTTTTTAAAAAATGTAAACAGCATTAACCTTGTATCCAGCTACACTACTAAATTTGGCGATTAGGTCTAGCAGTCTCTTGGTTGAGTTTTTAGGATCCTCTAGATAGAGTACCATGTCGTCAGCAAATAATGACAGTTTAACTTCTTCATTTCCTATCTTTATTCCTTTTATTTCTTTGTCTTTCCTAATTGCTATGGCTAATGTTTCCAGCACAATATTGAACAGAAGTGGGGAAAGTGGACATCCTTGTCTTGTACCTGATCTTAGTGGGAAAGAGTTCAGTTTTTGACCATTTAGGGTGATGCTGGCTGTTGGTTTCTCATAAATAGCTTTTATTAGTTTGAGATACAGACCATCTATTCCAATTTTCTGCAGGGTTTGGATCATAAATGGATGTTGGATTTTGTCAAATGCTTTTTCTGCATCTATTGAGATGACCATATGCTTATCACAGTGACATATGTGCACCCATGTTTATAGCAGCTCAGTTTGTGATTGCTACATCTTGGAAACAACCCAAATGTCCATCAACTGGAGAATGGATAAAAAAGCTATGGTTCTTCTACAGAATGGAGTATTACTCTGCCATAAAAAATGATAAGTTTGAATCATTTATACTTAAATGGACATACCTTGAGGACATCCTTATAAGTGAAATAAATAGGTCACAGATGTGTAAATATCGTATCTTTTCACTGGTATGAGAAAACAAAGCTATAAATGAGTTCTAGAATGTATGTTATATATTGTGAAATAGAAAACACTCAAAGCGTAATGGAGTGAAGGGGGGAAAATAATGAGATTATAACAAAAAGGATGAAAACAAAGTTTATGTATATGGGGGGTGGAGGGGTGGGGGTGGGAGGGCGGGCAGGGTTATGGGAAAAAATGAGAATTGAGTTTTGTCATATACTGGTACAATTCTCATTGTTGAATGCAATCATGATGTATATATGTAATGTACCAATAAAGATTTCAATTAAAAAAATGTAAACAGCAACACATCATACTAGAAGTTGTAGGATTTAGCAAAAAATAGTTCTGAAAGGGAGGTGTATACTAATAAATACTCACAGTAAAATACAAACAAGGTTTGAATAACTTAACTTTACACTTCAAGGAATTATAAAAGAATAACAAACTAAGGTCAAAGTTAGCAGAAGGAAATATTAGGAAAAAATATTAGAGCAGAAATAATAAAATAAAAAACAATGGAATAAATCTGTAAAATTGAAAGCTGGAGCTTGAAAGAATAAAATTTACAAATTGTAGCAAAACTAATGAAAAAGAAATTAAATCAGAAATAGAAAAGGAGGCATTGCAAATGATAGCACAAATATGCAAAAGATCACAGAAGATTGCATAAACTACTTCCAGGGTACAAAAGATTGCATAAACTGTTTATGCAATCTCTTAAACATAAAGCATAAACTTCCAGGATACACAATCATCATAGGACAATCAGTGACATGTCTAGCATGATGAAGTCTCAGAAATGTAAACCAAGAACAATCTTATTTACAATAGTACCAAAAGATACTCAGAACTCAGTTTAATTATGAAGATGAAAGATTTAAAGGTTGGCAACTATAAAACATTGATGAAAGAAGTTAAAGAGAATATAAATTAATATAAAATAATTCTATGTACTTAAATTAAAAAACTGATATTGCTAAATGCCCAAAGAAGATTCAATGCAGTTCCATTTAAATCCCCAACAGCTTTCACAGAAATAGTGAAAAAAAAAAAGCCCAGATGTGGACAGAATCACAAACGACTCCAAACAGCTGAAGAAACCTTGAGCAAAATCTACAAAGCTGGAGCCAATACTACCTAATTTCAAATTGCACTTAACAGCTATACTAATTGAAATAGCATGGTACTGGCATAAAAACAGGTATGCATACAGTGAGAGACCAGTTGATTTGAGCAGAGACCTAAGGAAAAAAACCAAACATTTACAATTAATCTCTAATAAAAATTCCAGAAAAAAGTATTGTTAAAAAACCTCAAGAATTATTTTTAATTAATTAATTAATTGCTGGGGAAACTAGATATCCACATGCAAAAGGAGAAAAGCAGTCCCTAAATTTACACTACAAAAAAACAATTTAAAGTGAACTAATGAAAAATTTAAAACACCGAAATGTGAGAATATTAGAAAAAATAAAAGGGGAAACATTTTTCACTTTGGTTTGAATAAAAATTTTTAAGATATGATCCCAAAAATTCAGGCAATAAAGGCAAAAGTAGACAAGTTTTATTGTATCAAACTAAAAATGTTCTGAACAACAGAGGAAATACTCGACACTAGGAAAGGAGATTGTATGAAGAGATACAAAGTTGGAAACAATATATCACATTAGAATTCAATGTCCAGAGTATATTAGGAACTCAATAGCTGAATACAAAACAAAAGCATATGTGAGCATGTGCACACGCACACACACGCACACACACACACACACACACACACATATACGGGCAACAGTTATATGAAAATAATGCTAATTTTAATCACTAAAGAAATACAAATTAAAATTATAATGAGCTATTACCTCTCATCTTTAAAATAGATATTATAAAAAAAAACACAAAAGACAGCCAGTATTTTCAAGAATGTAGAGAAAAATTCACTTATATAGTCTTTGTGGGAATGTAAATTAGAGCAGCTATTTTAGAAAAGTGTATGGCAATTCTATTCTATTGTATGTTTTCAGGGTACATCTTAAATGTTACACACATACACACACACACACAAACTGAGAGGTGGTGGATTGCTAATGAGTTTGATGGTGGTATTCATTTCATTATAGATAGATAGTAATGCTGTAGTAATACAGATGTCAAAAAATCCCATTTTACAGACTAAATATTTAAAAATTGCCAGCTATAGCTCAACAATACTGAGAAAAAAAATAAATATACACTATGAAGATCTTTGTATTTTATCTACCATAAATTGCAAATGTTATTCTATTTTTTTTAAGCCCGCTCTTCAGACTGTCAGAAGTGGATGGGGTTAAAATGTCATTTTCTGTTCTACACTTGTTTATCTTTCACACTTCCACACTTTTATATGTTAGCAGATGTATGTTAGCAATAGAAAATTATATCCCTTGATGTGCTAATAGATTTTCTAGAAGAATTGACTTCCAGAATTAAAATATTAGAAGCATTTAAGTACTTAAAATTTCCTGCAGGAGGAAAATTCCTTAGAGCAGTCGGACTCCATTCTGTGAGTAGAAACAACGTTCTTAGTATGTACAAAGGAGTAGAATGTGCCACCCCGAAGTGCACCTCTGCGATGTATTTTGAGGCTGTTGTTCAGTACAGACTGAGAGAAAGCTCTGTCAGACTTTTCTTGGGGGTGGATTTGGTCTGTAGAGGCACTGTACATTGGTCAAGTAAAAGTGGATGCAAACAGGCTTGTTCTGAGGTCCCTTATCTGCCTCATCCAGATGTAGGAGAGATCATATCAAGCCCCTTGCTCAGAGCTTGTCACAGGTGTCACACACACTCACAGATTTCCTGAGAAGCTTTACCTGCATAATGAAAAAGTATCCTTTCCTCCCAGCTCGTGTCCTTCCCTCACCACCTTAGGGCTTCTTGTCTCTACCTCTGGGAGCCTCAAGCCCTATTTGTATCTGTAGGTATAAAAATGACTCATCTGGCTTTGTTTTAGATGTGGTCTTGTAACCAAGAGGTCCAAATGGATCTTTGCAAATTAGGATTGTTATTTTTTTTAAATAATTGATTTTACTGGTAACAAGAATGAGACTTTCAGCATTTCCTGGGCCCCAGTGGACCAAAGTCTGCTTACATATGCATACACACACACACACACACACACACATAGACATATGCACATACATATACAGATAGTCTCCTGCCTTTGTTTTACTCCTTCTGTAAGTCAGAGTGCTAGGCTCTCCAGCTCGGGCCTAGAGCCAGAGACACCCCCACCGTGGTATGTTCCCTGTGCCTATGTGCATGTTAATAAATGAACTTGCATGTCTCTCCACTATTGTCAGTGTATTTCAGCAGAATCAATTATTGAATCTTCAGAGAGAAAGTCCAAACACTTCTACCTATGCAAACTCTGGAGGTGTGGAAATTATTTCTATGTAAAGTTATGAGCTAATCTCTACAATCATTTTTTTTCATTTCATACAGGTGTTTTTCAAAGGGAATCAAGTCATGTAATGTACAGCAATTATTTCATATCTGTACTGTACTAGCTATTTTATACATTATTTAATTCTCACACCAAAATCATACCTTCATGACTATTATTTTTATTTCATGCACAAAAAATGAGAAACTCTGAAAGATTAAGCAAAATTTACAAGAGCACATAGTGAAGATTTAACAAAACTGCACACCCAGATCTGTCAGTGCAAGAATAGCCAGCACCATAAGTCACAGCTCCCTGTCATCTGCTCTGTACATCACTGCTCTCAAGAAATGTGGGTTAATGTTGGCTACTAAGAGGAAGGAGAAAGTTTCTGACCTTTTATAAGACTGTTAATGTGCCTTCAAAGGAGTCCTTTCTTTTTATTTGAGATAAAACTCTTTGGAGAAATGTATGGGAACAAGTCACAGTCACTATCTCACTCTGTTTCATTGCTTTTGGCCACCTAGAGTAAACTTAGTCTACTGTAATACTTAATTCTCTGTGCAGAACCATTTGCATGCATCCTCTTTTCTTTTTCAACATGTTATCTATGACCTTGAACTGAACATGCTCAGAAATGTGCCCGCCCTTCCATATGCTTCCCATGTGGCTACATATGAGCTCTCTAATAAAATCCTTGGACTTGCGGAGAGACCATAAGTAAACAAGAGGACAGAAATGAGGGATACAAGGGAGAGTAGAGTAGATATGACCAATGTATGTTATGATCACGTATGAAATTTTTTAAAAAATAACAAAGATGACTTGGAAGTAGAAGGGATACTATTATTAAACAATAAGAAGGGAATAAGCAGGTAGGAGGGGAGAGGTATAAGGAGAAGGGGTACTAGTGGAGATCAAAATGAGAAAAATATTACATACATGCATAGAAAAAAACCTATATTTTCATTCTCCCCTACTCCATATTTCAGGTTATAGAATGTTATACTTTATATCTTTTTATATAGTTTATTCATACACACATTATTGTTTTTAAATTCGTACACAATTTTTGGAGATAGCATCGTTTTGCTGACAACCCCAATACTTTCCTTCCTTGTAGCATTTTTATCTCCTGGGTGTACACGTTGGTTTTGCACTCACCAAGACATGACACCATTACACTTAGCTACAAAATGAGTAACCCTGATAGGACAATTCCTTTGAAGGTCATTGGCACCCACTGCTCAGCTCCTGTCAGAAGAAGCTGCAGACGCCAGAATTTGTAGATCTCTTGCATCCCCAGAAGCTGGTCCAGAGCTGATAATGCCAGAACTTTTCTGGGGTCTGACTTCACACTACCTCTGCTTCAAGTGAACCTAGGGGTCGCTCTGGACTTTTTATTTGGAAGTGTCCCAAGGTAATTAGTAGTGCTGGTCTTATGAGTCAGCTAGGAGAGTCACTCTGCTAAAACAGGACTCGCTAAGTTAAGAAAGTATACAAGGACCAGACACAAGACTAGGAGATGCCAGCTCTGTCCTGAGGACTGCAAGGTTGAATGGAACTCCATCCAGGATTACACCAGTCAGAGATCTGGGAGACTTGTAGGTTCTTCATTCTGAAAGGAATGCTGGTCCGGATGCTCAAGCTGAGAAAGAAAGGCTCAGAGCTATAAAACATCACTGTTCTAGTTGCCAGCAATTCTGAAGTTTATGAGATTGGAAGCCAATTGCATCCTGCAGAGCTGCATCATAGGAAAAGAATAACAAAAAGAAATGCATCAATTTTGTTTCATTTGAATTTGATTTTTATTTTATTTTCCAGAAACCTTTAGATGAGTACTTATATGGTTTAAATGTTCTGAAAATTCTTTGGCAATAGTCCAGATTTGAAATTCATACATAGGAAAAAGAATTTTGAAGTTTGAACTTTATTTTTTTTTTCCCAGCCCATGGAGAACTACGTCTGTCTCTTCTGTCAGTGTCAGATATTTGACCGTTCACCCATGACTAAGAAACTGCCACCCAGGAATTTGACATAGTTATGGTTGGATTGATGCAGCTGCTTCACTCTCTTTGACAGCTTGTTTTCTTCTGAACTTTGTAACTATTGAGTTCATGATAATATTTTATAACTTTATTAAGGTAAAGTTACTTTTGTTCTGCTCTCTCAAGTTGAGGTTTTGTTTAATTGGTGTTCCTTGATTGAAAATTTCTTCATAAACCCCTTTAAGATCATGTTTTTGTTTTTGTTTCATTCAAAGTCACATGGAGGTCTGATATGTTAGCCAGTCCTTATGGGAATGCAAACATCAAAATGTTAAGTCCTAAATACATTTCAAACTTTAAAAAAAATTAAAAGTAAAAGATTATTCAATGTGCTATGTAATAGGTCTTCTGTTTCTGTATATCCTAACCACTGTGTGAATTTCTTTTCCTGAAAGGTCTACAGACTTTTTAAGACTGCAGATAATGTTCTTGATATCTATTCCTTACAGGAGGCTGAGGCAGGATAGCCATGAGTTTGAAGCCAGGCTGAGGTCCTAACGAGTTCAAAGCCAGCTGAACTACACAGGGAGACCCTGTCCCACATGACAAAAATTTTTTGATAGTGATCCTATTTTCCATTATATTGAAAATGGTAAATTTATATTATTATACTACCTGTCCCATGACTAAAATTATTGCAATATCTATTGATTTATATTTTTGAGTACAGGAAAGTTTAGGGGTTTCTTGCTTTGAAAAAAAATGTCTTAAAGTGATGACAGTGATGACTATCCTTGCTGATGTCTTGAATCAGGTAATCTATCAGGTAATCTAGAAATAACCTAAAAACGAATTAGATAAGTGTTAAGAAAATCTGTATGCAATTTGAAGTCAAAAAGTTGTACTATGTGGTAGAAAATAGTTGAGTCACTTCTAAGTAAGTTAAAATGCTAAAATATCAGTTGCTACTTATGGACACAATCACTCTTGGCTTGCTAAATTATTTTAAGAATATATTTAGATTTATTAATAAATGTGTCTTCACAAGTTGTTGACAGAGAGAAAAAACAGTAAAATTGCTTTCTTCCTGGGTCAACGCTAACAAGCAAGGTGACTAAGACTGGAAATCCTAATTAACATATGTCTCAGTTGAGAAATTTTGTACAACTTGCTTCAAAATGTAAATTTAAGAAAGAAAAACAAAAGAAACATAAACCAGTAAGAAGGAGTGATAAAAAGAAAGTTATAAGTGTAAGAATGTTTTTAGATTATCATCAAAGACTCCTACATGGTAAATACAAGGTCTTCTTTTCTGAGGTAAAGTGACTAGGAAAGGATAAGAAAAATTGAAAGTCTGAGCAATTCAAAGTTTATCAAAATGGTAACTGGATAGTCCTGAAATGTATCTCAAAGTGTCCCTGATACTAAGAGAAAGCTCCAAAAGTTGCTTGTGGGTCCAGAGGTGAGTCTTTTCTTAACTGGTGAAATTTGTTTTTCAGATTTTCTGTTGATTGTTTTCATTTTTATGAGACAGGTCTCACTTTGTAGCTCAGACTGACTTTGAACTCACCGCATAGCCCAGGATATTCTGTCTCAATTCTTTGAGTACTGGGATTATAGGTGTGTGTCACTAGGCCCAGCTACAACAACAGATATGCAGCTAATCCAAAAATATGAATAAAAGGATAGAAAGTAGGTTGCATCCATTGATCATCACTCTCTGGTCAGCTCTAAATAAACTGGTAAAAAAAAAATATCAGAAGCAATAGCAGAAGCTGTTTGGGGCCAACATCCTAGCTCTACCCATCCCAATGTGCAACACATTAGGCCGATCTTGCATTTATTGGATAAGCACAAGGCCCACTGGAAAAAGGACTCTTTAAATTGTTCCATAGAGGGAAGGTAACAGGCCAGTCTGACTATTCAGTTCATCTTTTCAGAAAAAAGAATGATTAAGAGACTTCTTGCAGGACAGTCCTGTGAGAAACCTCAGAGACTGTGCCTCGGTTTGGAGTATAGTGAGTAGATACTGTAGGATTGGAACTTACACAGAGGCCCACAGAATGTGACTCCATCCCAACCTCTGCACAGTGGTTGGGGCCAGATGTCCTAGTGGACCATCCATCATAGGAGGAGGAGCCCCAGAGACTGCACCTTGATTTGGTGCACAGTGAGCAGGTGCAATGGGACTAGGTCTTACACAAAAGCCCATGGCCCACCACTCCACCTTTACCTTGGCATAGCAGTTGGCCCCAGACTCCTCATAGGACCTCTTGTAAACCTTAATTTGGTGTACAGTGAGTAGGTGCTGCAAAAGGGCTGGGACTCATGCAAAGGCTTAAGGACCAATTATATCAGGAATATGACCCAGGAAGTAACCATTTCTTAAGGGTTCCAAATATTAGCAAGAAAGTTACTTGCAATAAGAATTTTTTATGGGCATCAGCCCAGGAATTAAATAAAAACATCAACAGCCAAAAACAGAACTGAGAAAACATCCAAATAAGGCCTAAACCCAGAATCCCAGATCTCTGAAGGAAAAGATAGAGACCAATTGGATGGATCAACCTGAAACTCAACCAGCAGGACTCCTAGAGCTGTCAACAAAAGAGGATCTGGAAAAATTGAAAAAAAAAATCTCTCAGATAATAGCAATCAGAAATAATCTCTCAGATAACAACAGAGATGATTCTCATGGTGAAAGATACAGATGAAAAAATAGAGGACTTCAAGAACATGATGGAATCCCAGCATAGAAAAAAAAAAAGAAATCCAATAAATAGACTCGAACAAAACTGCAAGAGATTATTCCACTGAAAGCTTACATAGTAGAACTAGAGAATCCAAAGACAGAATTTCACACATAGAAGACAGGATTACAAGAAAGGAAAGCTATTTTTTAAAAAGTAAGGGACCATGAGAAATCAATCCAACAGCTAGCTGCTGGATGATGCACAGAGGAACAACTTAAGACCAATTAGAGTCAACGAAGAAACAGGAGAGTGCAAATGACATTAAAAAAAAAACTGTTCACAGATGTTATGGCAGAAAACTTCCCAAGCAGGAGAAAATAATTTGACATACAGATAAGTGAGACACGCAGGAGGACTCCAAATAACCATGATTTAAAAACATGCACACTAATCATATAATAGTACAGATTCCATAAATCCAACAGAAGAATGAAATATTGAAAGCAATTAGAGAAATTAAACAAGCCACATACAAAGGAAAACCCATCAAAATTACAGTAGACTTTTCATCATAAACCCTCAAGTCATGAGAACCAAGAGTGAAGGATTTCAAACCCTAAAACAAAACAACCTCCAACCTATATTGCTGTATGCTGCAAAGATAGCCTTCAATATGGATGAGGAAATAAGATATTTCCATGACAAAGAACAGCTGAGAAACATCATGAATATCAAACCTGTGGTACAAAACAGTTCTAAACAATATCCTAGAAAAAGACAGTGAGGGTCACAGTTCCATGAGGTCTAACAGAATGAAGCCATTAAGCAAAGCACGAAATTAAATGCCACAGGTGAAAACTTTTTAAAATAATAATAATGAAAGAGCCAACAACAGGAATACCTTGACAATTATAAATCAACACATATAAGTTATAATCATCTATGTTAGTGGCCTCAATTCACCAATTAAAAGAAATAGAATGGCAGAATGGATTAAGAAGCAAGATGCAATAATATGTTGTACTCAAGAAACACATTAATTAAAAAATAAATCCATAAACTCAAAATAAAATGATGGAAAACAATTCTCCATATGATAGGAAACCACAGAAAACCAAGAGTGGTTATCTTATTTGCAGACAAAATAGGTTTTAAATCAACACTAATTAAAAGAGACAAAGAAGGTCACTACATCCTTGTACACGGAACAGTCCAAGAGGGAGATATGACAATCATAAATATATAAGCATTTAATGCTAGTGCATCCAATTATAGAAAACAAATATTAATGGACATGAAAATTAAAATGGACACTAATACAATAGTGGGGGGATCTCAACACCCTACAATCAAAAATAGAACAATTAGACAAAAAATTAAGAATGAAATACTTGGGCCGAGGAGTTAGCTCAGTGGTTCCAGCACCTGTCTTGCAAGCACAAGGGCCCAGGTTCAATTCCCTGGTAACCACATACAATACTGGGTGTGGAGACTCACCCCAGCAGCAACCAGTACCACATACCACAGTGCCAAGCGTGGTGGCTCATGCCTGTAATCCCAGCACTTGGGAGGCAGAGGCAGGAGGATTGCTGTGATGTGAGTTGGAGGCTGAGCTCAGGGCCAGCCTGAACCACAAAAGTGAGACCCTGTCTCAAAAAAACTAAAAAAACAACAACAAAAAAAAGAATGAAATACTAGAACTGAATTAAACTTTTGAACAAAATAGACTTAATAGTTGTCTACAGAGTATTCCGCCCCACAAAATTAGAATATACATTTTTCTCAGCTAAACATGGGTCATTCTTCAAAACAGACAACATGTTACTTCATAGAACATGTTTAAATATGCAAGTGAATTGAAGTTATCCTCTGTATATTGTCAGACCATAGTGCCTTGAAATTGGAGATCAGAAACAAAATAAGTTCCAAGAACTTCATAAACACATAAATCAAATAACCACAGAAGAAATTAGACAGTTTCTACAATTAATGACAATGCCAGTGCAGCATACAAGAATCTGTGGAACACAATGAAAGCAAGCCTTCATGGAAAATTCATAGCAGTGAATGCCCATACTAGGAAAACAGAGTGAAATTAAATAAACAACCTTGTGCTCAACCTCAAATTCTAGAAAAAGAAGAGCAAGACAAGACCAAAGCTCATACAAGAAGGAAATTATAAAGCTTAGAGCAGAAATCAATGCAATACAGACTAAGAAAATGATACAAAACAAACTGAAGAGTTGGTTCTTTGAAAGAATAAAGAAAATCAACAAACCCTTAGTCAGTCATATCAAAAAAGGAAGGAAAAGGCTCAAATTCATGCAATTAGGAATAAAAAGAGTGAAACCACAACACATCCATCAGAAATCCAGAGGATTTTTAACACCTATTTTGAAAACCTGTACTATAAAATGCAAAATACAGAAGAAATGGACAGATTTCCAGACACATATAAACTTGCAAAGCTGAATAAAGAAGATATAAAAATTCTAAATATCCTAATATAAGTCAGTGAAATTGAAAATGTAATTTAAAGCCTACCAACAACAAAAAAAGTGCTGTCCTCATGGCTTCACTGCTGAATTCTATAACATACAGTTACTGGAGCCTTTATAAATGATGCTAGCTTATTTTTCTAAAGAATCAGATCTTGTGTCTTGGGCTTGGCCACTCTGCTTATAGGCACTTGCTGCAAAATTTTTGTTAATTAAAAGGCAGGAAAACAAACTGTGGGGTAGCCACTGACAATCTGGGCCCCATACCAGATCCAGTATTCTAGAGAGCAAAGACCATCACTGCCTGACAAGTAGCTAAATGCTACAATCAAACTTAGTTACTAGACCCACCCCCCTATGAGTTCTGCCAATCACTGAAAAAATATGATTGTACATGGCAGTAATTCTGTAGTTAAGGACCAAATTGGGCCATTATATAATGCTTTATATAAGATCACTAAAGCAAAAACTTGCCTTCTGAGGAGGATCAGCTCAAAAGGCTACAATAATGACACCAATATGAACACTGAAATTGGCAGGAGGGAGGGCACTAACGCCTACATATTCCAGATATGTCTTCTCATTGATCCATGCTCACAAAAGAGACTGAAAAAAGAGAGGTCTTCTTAGTGCAGTAATGAAGAAATTTGAGTATAAAGGAGATCTTCAGACTGTTCCAGATGGTAAAAGAAGAAAATCGAGGTCATTAGGCACTGCAGAGTACAAGGAGGGGAGATTCAAAAAGTAAAACATTCACATACAGCTAATGCCACAGCAACGTGTGCGGCCTCACTGAGAGAGATTCTGTCTTTAATTCTCTGCCTGACTCCTGACAGTTTCGTTCCCCCATATAGTATTTGGAGGAAGTAAAAATAGAAGATGTCCAAATGCCTTCTCAACAGGGGTGGCTAGCAGGCAAGCAGGACAAAGTCTAGGTACCAAAAGAAATGGGCTGAGTAATTATTAAACTTGCCCTCAATTCAGCTTGTCATGAAGAAGCAATTATGTGTCACTTCTTAAAATAACTAAGACCCCAGGTTTAGAGGAGATTATAGATAAATTTTAAAATACTATATATGCTATCAGGAAAATAGTATTCAGAAGAGGCCACCTGTACCTCTACTAGAAAGGGCAGCAACATACTGCTCAGAGAGGACTGAAAACGGATTTCACAGTCTCACCAACTGCCTTGGGGTACATGAAAAGTCACATCCAAAAGAAACCGACTCTAAAATACACCTTGATGTAAAGGTTAAACTGGCAGCAAAACACACAGCAATCTAAGACAGGTGACATCTATCTTTAACATGTATGTAACCTTAAACCTCCTTCCACATGAACAAAACCCACTCCAATAGTGGGGCAAAGTATTTAAAAACTTGAAACGCAGGGTCTCCTCAGGACCACTTTGACCTAATTTGGATGGAAATTTATCTACTGTTACCAAATATTTGTTTTCCCCTTGGAGTAAAGCACATAACTCCTTAAATTCATCACCCTGGAGTAAAGAGGTGCAGGAACCAAATGATTCAAGTGAGCCCTTCAATGCTTATTCCTGAGAATTTGCACTCATTACACACTACAGGTAGGAAAATGCAACAAACAAGTAGAGCTAAGCAAGGAGTGACCTCCCCTGCTCCTGGTTGGCTTGTTTGTACAGTTTTAATTATATATATATATATATATATATATATATATATATATATATACACACACACATATATGCATATATATGTATACACATATATATGCATATATGTGTGTATATATAGATTTACTTGTATATACATATATATTTACTTATATATATATTTATATTCTTATATATATAAGAATATATATATTCTTATAAGATATATATATTTTCTTATAAGATATATATTTATATTCATTCATATATATTGTATGAATGAATTCATATATATATATATATATATATATATATATATATATATATGTTTACTTGAGTCTTACTAGAAACCTACATCCACATTCAATGCACTTATAACTAATGGAACATACATACTTTTTTTTTTTTCTTTTGAGACACAGTCTCACTTTGTAGTTCAGGCTGGCCCTGAGCTCAGCCTCCAACTCACATCACAGCAATCCTCCTGCCTCTGCCTCCCGAGTGCTGGGATTACAGGCGTGAGCCACCACATCCAGCATTGTGGTATGTGGTACTGATTGCTGCTGGGGTGAGTCTCCATGCCCAGTATGGTATGTGGTTACCGGGGATCGAACCCGGGCCCTTGTGCTTGCAAGACAGGCTCTGGAACCACTGAGCTAAATCCCCAGCCCGGAACTTACATACTATTATAAGTAACCCTTTCTCTCTCTTTTAGGTATCCTGTTTGCTTAATTGTGTTTTGGCTTGGATTCCCATGTTATTAAGCCCATATTCTCTGTGTTTCGTAAATTTAAAATGTCAATTCTACTGATGTTATTCATGAAAGTTGTCATAATTAGATTCCTTTATAATGTTTCAGTAAAACAACTGCAAAGGGAGCTCAAGATACATACTACAGACTGCCCAGGGTAGCTCTAAGAGCCATCTAAAGAGATTTACCTCTCTAATTAAGAGGGCAATGATGCCCCCATTCACCAATGTGTGGTTTAAGGGGAATGACCCTCCATACCAAAACCCCCAGAATAAAGAGCAAAATGTCTGAGGAGGTAGACATTTATTAGGCACTAAATGAGACCAACACCTTTAGAGACACACTCCTACGTCTACAGAGGAGAAAAAATACTGCCCTTTAACAAACAGTTAACACTCCTTGAAAGTTGTACTTTCTTTTTGTTTCAAGTAAAATTCTTTAGAGAAACTTAGAATCAGCCAATGTCACCCAGTCGCTCCGATTCATTACTTCTGGCAACCTAGAGTCAGTTTTGTTCATTATTATACTATAAATCCCCTGCCTTAAAGCGTTCATGTCTACTGTTTTTTCTTTTGAACATGGAATCTATGACCCCAGACTGAGCACGTTCAGAAGCGTGCATCCTAAACTGAGCATGCTCCAAAATGTGCTCACTCTCTACCTATGATTTCTTGTATTTAGGCTCCCCAATAAAATTCCCAGGCTTTCTTAGTTTGGAGAGAGCATTGCTTTGTGAGTAACTTTCCTTGCTTGCAGCAGTTAATTCTTTTTTTTTTTTTTTTTTTTTTTTTAGGTTTTTTGAGACAGGGTCTCGCTTTTGTGGTTCAGGCTGGCCCTGAGCTCAGCCTCCAACTCACATCACAATCCTCCTGCCTCTGCCTCCCGAGTGCTGGGATTACAGGCGTGAGCCACCATGCCCGGCACTGTGGTATGTGGTACTGGTTGCTGCTGGGTGTGAGTCTCCACACCCAGTATTGTTATGTGGTTACCGGGGAATCGAACCCGGGCCCTTGCGCTTGCAAGACAGGCGCTGGAACCACTGAGCTAACTCCCCGGCCCCTTGCAGCAGTTAATTCTTGTCCTCTGGCTGTGCTTTTGAACTTTACACTCACTGAAATATGAACCCATCACATCTAGATACATTCAGACATAAACGTTGGTTGGCTGACAGATGTTAAAGAAAATTCTATTGATAATATGGTACCTAGGCCATGAACAAAGTTCTTGGGCCAAATTCCCAAGCCTGAATCAGAAAAGTAAAAAAAAAGAAAAAAATGCTTATAGATTCTGTAAACTAAATTTTGCTTATTTCCTTCTGGCAATGTCTGTGTGGATTGAGAGCAGTAAGCCATGAGAGAAGAGAAAAGAGGAGAGAAACATCAGCCGCCAAGGTAAAATGAAATACATTGAATAAGAATACAATTTAATCCACTTGAAATGAGGATGGTCATGTGGGGAAAAACATGAATTGTAATAGCTCAGAAAAAGTATTTCTCAGATGTTGTTTTTAGAAGAGTTCACAAAGAAATAAGGAGCTCCCACAAACCTGCTGTTCAGTTACACCATGTGATGTTGGCTGGTGGTCGATCCTTCACGTTACACCTTCTGTGTAAGAACCTTTATGGGAGGGGAATTTTTACTGAATGCTTTCTCTTAGCTTACTGTATAGAGGGAATCTACAGAAACTTGACAGACTAGTTCTAAATGATCTATAATTATAGTTTCACTATAGCATCACCCACTTTTTGTCTGCAGAACTGGTGATCATTCTGAATATTATACTTCCCTTCATGCTTTCACTGTTAGTCAGTCTTGATGAGTGGTTTATTTTTACAAGCTTTTGCATTTTACATAAAATTCTACAAACTTTTGTGAGAGATATTGTCCATTTGTATGTTCTCTTGCAGTATGTAGTTTCTAATATAGCTACCAGTTTCTAATATGGTCCCCACTTTTTGGTATTCTTGTTTTTATGTGACTTCCCTTCTCTCAATAGTGGGCTGGATCTAGTGACTTAGTTCTAACAGAGAGTACACAGTAACAGAAATGAGATGTCACTCCCAAGATAACGTTACTTCCAACTTGCTGATGTTCTCTTTCATGCTGGTGCTTTTGTTGCCATCTTGATTCTTTACTCTAACACAGTAAGTTGTCCCTTTGTTAGATGCTGTTGTGATGAAAAACCTTGATTGTCAACTTGATGATTGGAGAGACACTTCTGAGACTAGAAAAAGCACACTTCTGCTCATGTGAGGTGGCCATGGAGGCATGACTTGGGCACTATACCTGGCGCACAGACTCTTCCCTTTGGGCTCTTCCTCTGCTCCCTCCTTCCTGTACTCTGTGAGTTGGGCAGATGTTCTCCACCATGCTCTTCTTCCATGATGCTTCTGCCTCGGTGACAGCTGGCTATGCATGAAAATTTCTTAAAATGTGACCCAAAATAAACCTTTCCACTTTCAAATTCTGATGGTCAGGTGTTCTGTCCCAGCAACAAGGAAGCTGAAAGGTATTCTGTGGAGAGAACAAAAGCTTAGTGGGTTGTAACAGTTCAAGATTCTGAAATCATTTGACTCTACCCAAACAGCTCCATTCTAAATGTTGTATCCCCTTTCTTCCTCAGTCTCTTGATTCTCACATAGTAGTCCTCACAAGCTTTTAATCCATTGGTCTTCAAATCCAGACACTTGTCTACTATTTAGCCATGATATCCCTAGACTTATGAAAGACAAATACCAAGTGTCCCCCAAAGATTCAGCTATTAAAATCTCCATTCCCAATGCACTAAGGTACCAAGAAGGGCCCTGGATAGGTGATTGGATCATGAACCATCTAACTTCATTGGTAAATTAATCTGTGGAAGAGGCCATGATATGATGGCATTATTAAGAGACGGCAGAGTCAGGAGGTGCGGTCTAAGGGGAGGGAGGGAATGATGGGTCTATGAACTCTCTCACTGGCTCTTTTACTTTATTTCTGCCTCTGGGCTGCGATGAAGTGAACAGCTTTCCTCCTGAGCACTCATCCAAAGTGGTGTTCTACCTCTGATTAGCCCCATCCCATGGGCCAAAACAAGGATTTCCATCTTTGACTTGATTTTCTCAGGTATTTAGTCACAGCATTCAAAAGCTGACTAATACAGTTATCCCCTGACAATCTCATCAAGTAGGATTAATTCTCAGCCTGTCTTCAGTGCTGTCTGCAGTGTCCAACAAAACCTATAGTTTTGTGTATTCTTTGTTTTGATAAAAACAAAATAGCCTCTAAAATTGCCCAATGCTAGATGAATACAAATAATAATTTAAGTGATATTTGATACTGCATGTGATGACTACAGATACCTTGTTTTTGAAAGCTCTATGATCATCATTTTTTTTAACTCAACCAGGTTTCATAAGCAATCAAGATAACGTCTCTGTGAGGACGTTTCCTGCAATTACTTTTGACACCTAATTTTATTTGTCAAGGGTCAACACAGAATAAAATCAGCTGGAGTTTCAAAAAGCAGGACATTTCTGTCACAGGGGATCAATTGCTTACAAATAGGAGCAGAAATGAGGAGTTTCTCTTGTTCTGAGGATTTCAATACCACACCACTATAAATGGGAACCCAGCAGTCAGAAAGCTACTTATTCTTCTGCCCCTTCTGCTACTTCCCCAAGTAGCTCTTATTCAACAAGGTGGGTGTATTGCAACGTGTCCTATAAACACTCACACAGCTAGCTGAACTTCTTGTAGCCACATATTGAAAAATTGCCTCTTCCTCATTTCCACATTCCACATCTCAGTAGTATGCAACTAATAGCAAGTGAAAATGAGAAGTGAACATTTTACTGCCTTACTACCACTAAAGAGGTGAGCAGCTTCAAGATCAAGAATGTCAGTCCTAATATGATTTCTAGGGAAAGCAAACATTCCTCGATGTTCTCATCTCTGCCTCTTTTTGCAAAGATGTACATGACCCCAAGAAAAATTCACCTAAGAAATTAAAATGTGATTAGCTGGAAATGCAACATGAGCACAAAATTCATTATGTAGATACACTGATATTTGCCATCATGCTTAATATTGTCTGTCTAAAGTGTATTTTTAAAGATCATTTCCAATTCCATTTTAAAACCAGATTGCTATAAAGCATATTATGTCTATATGTGATCATTTTCAATATTTAATTGATTTATTTTTATTTTATATGTTTGCAGTACATAATGCTTACTTTTCTTTTGGGGATTTTGTGCATGTACATAATGCATTTTAATTCTTTGTCCATCCCCTTCATCTCTCTTTCTCTCCTTCCTCCATTTCTTGATTCTTTTTCTCTTTGAGAAAGATCTACCTCCCTACCTCCTATTTCCTGTCTTTTATTGTCTCTTTATTTTTACTCTGAGTTTCTCATATAAGATAACCAATGAAACATTTAAGCTTGTGTGTCTGGTTACATCACTTACCATTGTGGTCTCAAGATGCATCTATGTTCCTACAAATGACTCAAGTTCACCCTTCTTTATGGCAGAGTAGTACTCCATTATGTGTAAATGCCCCATTTCCTTTATCCATTCATCTTTTAATGGATACATATTCTTACTTTTAATCATATAACATTTAGAAGAGCCAAAGTCCTACTGTTCTTGGTTCTACATTAGAATACGTGAAACAAAAACTTTACCAAACTGAGTATGTGGTGAGGAAATATAATGAACTTTATGTGTGAGTTTGATTCATATATGTATTCATACAGTAGCTTTTTTCTAATAATTTCCTAATTACTTAGTAGTATAATTAGGTTTTTTTTTTAATTGTGGATGTCAGCCACAGTCCAAGACACTAAAGATACAACAAATGAGCCAAGCAAGTCTCTGCTCCTTGGAACCTCCCACTTCTAGAGGAAGCTGATAGGAAAAAAAGTAAATCAAAGCATTTTCAATTTCATAGTGACAGAATATAATTTGAGGCAATAATAATTCCTAGTAAGCAAAATAAAACAGAATGAGTGACAGAGGTGCTGGCTGGGTGGGACTGTGTTACACAGACATCAGGCAGAGGCCACCTTAGGGGTCTGGGTGGAGAACTAAGGGAGGAAAAGCTGCAGAGAAACCTGCAGCACAGCTGAGGCCGATGAGACAGACAGGAAAGAGGTAAAAGTGGAAAGCTTGAGGGAAAAAGTTCAGAATGAATATGTGAAAGCTGAAATGTCATCAACAGAAATATGGATTCTCTTCTGAATGTAACTGAAAGCAGGTAGAATATTTCTGACGAAAATTTTAAAGTGACTTCTTTAAATGTTTTCTGGGAAATTTCTATAAACTGGATGAAAGGGAAGGAAAGATAGAATGAAGTGTTATAACTGAATGGAGCTAAAACAGTCTAAGTTCTTGCGCACAACAAGGAAAGAATTGTAAGCATACACCTCATAGTGAGTAGGTAGCTACGCTGATGGTCAGGGCTGGGGAGAAGATGAAGTGAAAAAAGGGGTGAAGAGCAAAGGAACTCCAGGAAGAAGTGGGGGAGGGACTGGATAACTCAAGCTCCTGGTATTTCCGGGGTCAGACCACTGACTCAAGGTGCCTCCTCCTGTCTCACTCTCTGATGTCAACAATCTGTATGACCTAATTATTAGGGTGGTGTTTGGTTTATAGTTGAATGGAGAGAAAGGAAATGGCTCACACCACTTCCCTGTCTTAAGATTATGGGCCTATGAGTAATCATGAGAGTAGTGTGGCATTTGTAGCTGAATGAAGGAAAGTGACTCAACAAGTTTGTCTCTAACTGCACTAGAAGGCAAAGAGCCAGAAGACAATTGTCAGGGTGACATGGGCCTGTAGCTGAGGTGACTTTGTATCCTACATGTCTAGTTCTCAGCCGTTTCCTGAACCACCACACCCTAGCAACAGTGCACACGTCGTGAGTAGGGTTGTGAGGATGAGCAGAGTCCTAGACTGCAGAAGCTCACCACGTGCTTCCAAGGTGAGGCAAATATGGGGCTCCCTTAACTCTGATTAAATGGGTGGTGATCAGAGGGAATGTTTACTAGGCAATGATGTGGAGGGGTCCAGTGTCTCCAAGGGGAAGCCATAGACGAGCCAGGCATCCTTGCAAAAGGGGCAATCATGTTATTCTCTGGTGGTTAAAGGAAGGGTGAAATGAAAGGGGAGGGGTACTTTTCAGAAGGCTGGGAGGAAGCTTCCTGTGTTATCCTCTAGAATTATTTTTAATAGCTAAAATAGCCAGTCTTGCCTTATTATAATTTTTATTAATTTTTTAAAATTTTAAATCATTATTGGTGCATTATGAATACACATCATCACTGTATTCAACATTGAGAGTTTGTACCAGAATATGCCATGACTTGATTCTCATTTTTTTTTCAGGTTTTTTGAGACAGGGTCTCGCTTTTGTGGTTCAGGCTGGCCCTGAGCTCAGCCTCCAACTCACATCACAGCAATCCTCCTGCCTCTGCCTTCCGAGTGCTGGGATTACAGGCGTGAGCCACCATGCCTGGCACTGTGGTATGTGGTACTGGTTGCTCCTGGGTGTGAGTCTCCACGTCCAGTATGGTATGTGGTTACTGGGGATCAAACCTGGGTCCTTGCACTTGCAAGACAGGCGCCAGAACCACTGAGCTAATTCCCTGGCCCTTGATTCTCATTTTTTCCCCTCCCCCCCACCTGCAATCCCTAACCCCCTATATACATGATCTTTGTTTCCATTTTTCTTTATTATTATCACATTCGTTTTTCCCTTGTTATTATCCCTCTAAGCTCTTCCCTTTTAAATATTTTCTATTTCACAATATCAACTACACATACTACAACTCATTTACAACTTCATTTTCTCATAGCAGAGAAAAAATACAATATTTACACATCTGTTACCTATTTATTTCATTTATGAGGATGTCCTCAAGGTACACCCATTTGAGTATGAATGTCTCAATCTTATCATTTTTAATGGCAGAGTAATACTCCAGTCTGTAAAAGAACCACATCTTTATCCAGTCTCCAATTGACAGACTTTGGGTTGTTTCCAAGATTTAGCAATCACAAACTGAGCTGCTGTAATTGGTCATTCGAGAGATGAAGATGAAAACAACACTGAGATTTCATCTAACTCCACAAAGAATGCCTGCTATTTCAGAATTAGCCAGCCATGAATGTTGGCAAGGCTGTGGAGAAAAAGGAACACTTCTCCACTCTTGGTATAGATTTGTAGAACCTCTGCGGAAATCGGTGTGGAGATTCCTTAAAAAGCTAGGATTGGAGGTTCCATTTGACCTGATCATCACTCTGCTAGGTATATACAATTTTTGATACTGACTAAAAGAATGAAGGTATAAATAAAAAATATGAGAAATAACAAAAAAAGGACAAATTCAGATATAGTAAGGATTGAAATAGTAATGAGGAAATATCATAAATAGCATGATATCCCACTCTTTATAATCACGAGCAAACTTAGAAGTTTCAAGAAAACATCTCATTGTGGTCAGCGTTCACCCATGTTGAGTTTCCTGCTGCTTCTGCATGAAGTAGAATTTCCACCCTTTGAAGATAGGCCCAGCCTTTGAAAGAATATGCCTATTAAATGCAAGCTGAAGTGACGTGTCGCTTTCAGATTGAAGTGTTTTCCTGACAATGTTCAGCTTTCTATTTTCTCATCCTGTCCCCAGCAGATTCAAAGTACATAGCAAAACCGTAGATGAGCAAAGCCCCGCCACTCTATATTCTTATAACAGGAAGGAAAAACAGAACTTTAAATCAAGTTCCTACAACATAAGTGCAATTAGTTGTCACTTCTTAGCTTATCTTATTTACAGTCAGACAGTTCTATCAGCATTGAAGACACTGAATCACTAGGGAGGCAAGTTTTCATTGTATAAGCAGCACTCCCAGTGCCTTTTACAGGCAAGCTCTTCCCAGTTTCAGAAAGGACCTTTGAATCCAATCAAATAAAAACTTTTCAAAACATAATAAAATGGACAATATGCAGATTTATTCTGAGAGATATTTAGCCCCCCCAATAAAAAACTATATTTCCAATCTATTGGCAATCTGCCTCAAACTCTTTCCCATAATTAATAATATCATCATGTTATAGTTGCACAAGACACAAAAATCTACATAGAGGTCATGCCTCTCTTATTAGAATGTGTTTATTCCCCTTAGGGTTCATGTGTTAGAAGGTTTGTTCCCAGTATGATGATATTAAGAGGTGATAAGTCTTTTAAGACATTGGGAGTACGTATCGCCTTCAGAAGGAATTAGTGTAGTAATCATGAGGCCCTGGTAAGTTCTCTCTGGAAGAGTTGTTAGTTTTTTACAGAAATCAAAACTAGCCACTCTATGCTTGTTGGCTTTTTTTCCTCACCACATGACCTTTCCTTCTTGTGCATATTCCCATCTGCCTTGCAACTCAGCCAACAGGTCCTTCAGCAGAGCTCACACCGTGCTGTGGAGGCCATTGGCATAATCTTTCCCAGGCACAATATTATCTGTTTGTCACCAGCTCCTCTCTCTCATTTTCATCTCAATTAATTTATCTCTAATGTGCTGTTGATCTTTGAGTATATTTTCCCTTGACTTTTGAAATTTGCTCAACCTTCATATATATATATATATATATTTTTCTTCTCCTTAACTCCTTCAGACTTCTACTGTTTTCTTCTCAATGAGGATATCCTTTTTGTAAAATTGCAAACTGATACCAACATTCCATATGTCACATCAATGTTTTATTTTTCCCTGCAGCATCTACTAGCATCTTGCATTACATAATTTTCCCTTATTATCATTTCCTAAATTATCCATGAAAAGCCTGTTTTCCTTACAATCTGTAGGAGACTGATACTTTAGGGGAAAAAATTAAAGTGACAATACAGAAAGAAAATAAAAAGATGTAAAGGATACAAACTGTTGTGACTTGTATATAGATGTTTCCCCAAAGCTTCTTGTCATCATAGGTCAGGCCTTTCTGGAGATTCTGGGTCTAGAGTACATGACCATGGAATTGATTCTTGGTAAAATGCTGGGATCAAGGACGCAAGGATTAAGAATGTGAGTGCTTCCTGCCTTAATAATCTGGAAAAGATACATGTGGTGGAAACACACTGTTAAAGCCTTTATTGTCTCACTATTCTCTGTCTGCTATCATTTGTCCCTTCTTTGCCAAGCATCTTGACCTAGAGTGAGTCAACTGTGGACTAAAACTTCTACAAACTGAACTAAATGAATCCTTCCTCCTTTAGCTTAGAGTGTGGAGTATTTTGTCTCAGCAATGTCTAAAGTAAGACACAAATAACATTTTTATTATTAAATTCACAGACAAATATTTGTTCTAGAGCAAGACAAACCAGAGCTCATACAAGGGAGAAAATTCTAAAGATCAGAGCAGATATCAATGCAAAGGAGACTAAGAAAATGATACAAAATATCAATAAATCAAAGAATTGGTTCCCAAAAGAATAAACAAAATTGACAGACCCCTAGCCAACCTTATCAAACAAAGGAAAGAAAAGGCTCAAATTCATACTAGAAGGAATGAAAAGGTAAAAATAGTCAAAAATGGTCAAAAAATGAAACCTTTCACACTAAGATCAGGAGTAAGACTAGGATGTCCACTATTACCACTCTTGTTCAATATAATACTGGAAATGTTAGCCACAGCAATTAGGCAAGAGAAAGAAATAAAATGAATAAAGATAGAAAATAAAGAAGTTAAATTGTCATTATTTGCTGATGACATAATACTCTACATAGAAGATCCTATGAACTCAACCAAAAGACTGCTAGACTTAATTGCCAAATTTAAAGGCATAGCTGGATACAAGGTCAATGCTGAAAAATCAATAGCCTTTGTATACACAAAAAACAGACTCACCAAGAGAAAAATTGAGGAATCAAGCCCTTTCACAATAGCATCGAAAAAATGAAATATCTAGGAATCAGTCTAACAAAGAAAGTGAAAAATCTCTACTCTGAAAACTACAGCACTCTCTAAAAGGAGATAGAAGAAGATATCAGAAAATGGAAAGACATCCCTTGTTCCTGGGTTGGAAGAACAAATATCACCAAAATAGCTATTCTCCCCCAACTCCTATATAGATTCAATGCAATCCAGATTAGAATCCCAACAACATATTTCACAGATATAGATAAAATAATCCAAAAATTCATCTGGAACCACAAAAGACCTAGGATAGCAAAAGCAGTTCTGGGTAACAAGGACATGATGGGGGACATCATGATCCCCAACATGCAATTATACTACAAAGCCATTGTGATAAAAACCACCACCTGGTACTGGCAAAGTAACAGACCCAGTGATCACTGGAATAGATTAGAAGATCCAGAAAAACTCCACATACACTAAACCACCTCATCTTTTAAAAAAAGGAGCCAAATATCCTCAATAGAGGAAAGATAGACTCCTTAACAAATGGTACTGGAAAAACTCTGCTCTAACCTGCCAAATGCAGGCTAAAACTATCTCTTTCACATGTAAAAAGTTGAAATCAAAGTGGATTAGAGACCTAAATATCAGAACAGAAACATTAAATCTACTGGAAACAGAGTAGGCAAAACTCTTGGAGAGACTAGCTTAGGGAAAGACTTCATGAATAAAATTTCTATACCACAAGAATAGGCAGAAGAAATCAACAAATGGGACCTCATCCTATTCAGAAGCTTCTGCACAACAAAAGAAACTACTGGCAGAGTGAAAAGACACCCAACAATATGGGAAAAAAAAATTACCAGCTGTTCCACAGATAAAGGGCTACTATCTAGAATATATAAAGAGCTTTGAAAACAATCAACCCCTCAAATTTAAAGACCTAATTAAAAAATGGGCATCTGAAATGAATAGACATTTTTAAGAGGCAGAAATAAAAGCAGCTAAGAAGCAAATGAAGAAATGTTCAACATGACTGGTCATTCCAGAGATGCAGATGAAAACAACTCCGAGATTCTATTTCACTCCACAAAAAAATGGCTGCTATCTTGAAATCAACCAGCAACAAATGCTGGTGTGGCTTCAGGGAGAAAGGAACCCTTCTTTACTGTTGGTGTAAATGTAGACTGGTACAACCACTATGGAGATCAGTGTGGAGATTCCTCAAAAAATTAGGATTAGAGGTCCCATTTGCCCCTGCTATTTTCCTGCTAGGGATGTCCCCAAAAGAATTAAAAGATTCATATCACAGCGACATATATGCATCCATGTTTATAGCAGCTCAGTATATGATTGCTAAATCTTGGAAACAACCCAATGTCCATTAACTGGAGACTGGATAAAGAAGAGGTGGTTCTTTTATAGAATGGAATATTACTCTGCCATAAAGAATGACAAGTTTGAGTCATTCCACTCAAATGGATGTACCTTGAGGACATCCTCATAAATGAAATAAATAGGTCACAGATGTGTAAATACCATATATTTTCTCTGATATGAGAAATTGAAAATGTAAATGAGTTCTAAAATGTATGTTAGATATTGTACAGTAGAAAGTATTTAAAGGGAAATAGGATAAGGGTAAAAAAATGAGGGGAATGAAAAATTGTGATAGTAATAAAAAATAAAAACAAAGCTTATATATATGGGGTGTGAGGTTGTAGGGTTGGTAGAGAAATGGAAAAGAATGAAAATCAAGTCATGTCATATACTGGTACAAATTGTTAGTGCTGAGTGTAATTATAATATGTATTTAAATGTACCTATTTTACAATTTAAAAATACCTGTTCTATCAGCTTGTTAAAAAAAATTCTGAAGTTTGTCCAGGCATGGTGGCTCACATCTGTAATACCAGCACTCACTTGGGAGGCAGAGGCGAGAAGATGGCTGTGACTTCAAGGCTCACATTGGCTACACAGTGAGCTCGGACCAGCCTGAACTACAAAGCAAGACCCTATCTCAAAAAACTGAAAAAAAAATTCTGAAGTTTTAGTCTCAATTTACCTAACTTCAGACAATAAGAAACTGTTCACTTTTTGATAGTAAGTGGGAACATCAAAAACACGTGATCAAATTATTCTTCCTCTTTGACACGGATGATCTTGCGGAACTCCATCAGTCTATAGGGAGAGGCTGATGGTAAAATGGAAATAATCCTCAAAGTTGGTGCACTCTTTGAAATGATGAGATCTTGTAGTGTCTTAAATCCAGCTCAGGTGCTATCTTGAACTTATGGTAGAACAATGGTAATCTATCATGAATACTGGATGCGCTCAAATTTAAAGCACTGTTAATCAAATTATTTCCATTTTGTCATGAGTATTTGATAAGAAATTCCAGTTTGTACTAAACCAGAATCTGTTTCTGAAAAAGAAAGTTGTTTTTTGGCCAAATAAGGGATATCCCTGTTCCAAAACTCTATGAACTTTGTTGTGATATTTTTAATTTGGACAGAAGCAGTAAATCACTGTGATTCACTGAAGACATTTCAAGAGCCACAGGAAGCACTATAGCATTGAGGTCAAGTGACGGCACTTCCTCCACAGTAACACAGATAGCCTAGGATCCTTCTCTTGTTTTAAGAGACATTCAAAGCCTGAAGAGGTTATGGCACAACTAGATGAGCACTACACTGAAGTGTAGTAGACGTTGCTTGTACCATCCAGACAATCAAAAAGATTTTGACTTCTCTCAATGATAGCAATGCTACGTGCCACCACATGGTGTTTACTTTGGAGAGGGTATTGTAAATTATCCCAGGGGACTAGATATGTGGTAAAATTCCCAATGTGGAAGACTGCTAAATTATCATGAGTCTATTCATTCCCTGGTAAGTGTCTGACTGAGGAATAAGGATATTTGTTGTTTTATAATCTGCAAGTCCAACAAGCATGATGTTATCAGTATATTGAGATATAACATTCTTTGGGTATTGCATTTCACAGTATTTTGCAAACCAAATGACTGAGAGTGAAAGTTATATACCTTTAGTAAAGATATGCTTCTGTGCTGGTCAACAAAAAGGAATGTGCTTCTGGTGTTGCTATTTATTAGAAAAGAGGGAAAAGAAAAAGTAAATATTCTGTTAAATTTAATAATTGTCTGTAAGTTTCAGGAACTATATTCGTGTTTCATAGGAGACCTCATCTGAAACAATAGATATAATTGTATTCGCATGATGAAGTTTACAACTATTTTACTTTTTCATGATCTATATGTATTTCTGCACAAACTAAAGGCAGATATGATCAGAATAATACTTTTGCATCATTCTGACTTATTTCCCTGGGTAAGGGAATTGTTCTGAGTCTTTCATTGGTTTCTCTCTATCAAAAAATAATCTTTACTGTATAGATCAAGATACAAATGAGAGAATTCTGGAATTTGTCACATATGTCTGATCCAACAATATATTCTGGAAATGAAGAAATAACAACAGTGTCCTGGACTTACTTGGGCCTCTATAAAGAAATAACCAAGACAGAAATTTTTATTACTTGAATTTATGGACATACGTTCCCAGCATTGATGGACCAGAGGTAATCTGGGTCTTATGATGATCTCCAAGGTAATCCCTGAGGACTATTAGCAGCTAAAAATGAATAATTCCCTAAACTCTTATTATTTGTCTTTTCCAAGAAATATAGTTATGGCATTCAATATTTTCAGGTCTCTTTGGGAAAGGCTAGGAAAATATACCCAAGGGCTTGGGATACTACCACCAAAATATCTTTATATCCTCCTTGCCCTTTATTCAAGGCTTTCTGAGTACATGAATCACTCAGAAAGGTCATATGTTTGAGAAACTCATAAGTCAAAGCAGATTTCTGTTCAACAAGGTAGGTCCAGTGCTTTTAGAGTTCATAGTCAAAAATACGTTTTAGGTTTCTCCCCACACACATTAGTAAAAACAAAGAAACAAACAAAGAGATCTATAATTATTTTGAGTTTAGGTTCTCTCCTAATTCTCTAGACATTGCTCTTGACTAGGACTTACCTGATGCAAGCTAGACTTGGACTTCAGTTGCAGATAATTTGGTTCCAATGGAAAGAATTGCATTTATGCTAAAATTACTCTAATATAAAGAATTTGTAATTGGACAACAGTGACTTACATGCTTATTAGGCTGGTGGAAGAAATAGATTGTAGTGGTGTGGGTGGACTGTGTCATACAACTGATTCCATTGCAAAGCAGCCAGGTCTTTGAGGCCATTAAAATTCTTTAGAAACTGAAATAAATATGTAGCAGACAAAGAGGAGGGTTTATCTCAGCTCATAAAGAAGATTTGATGAGGTTGGGAAGTTTGGAACAATTACATTCACTTATGTTTTGAAAATATCCATTTTCTAATTTTTGAGATCTCAGTATTTTTCATGTGATGTCAGAGCTTTCACATAACACAATGAGAAAATTGTAAATTAGACCTACACATTAAGGCAGCAAACAGTATAAGCAGATTGTGCATATAACACAGAACATGTCAGCTCTGGAACCAAAAAGAATAAGAGACACTTTTAGTACAACAAGAGACTATCTAGTTCTCTATTATGCCTTGTCATTATTTGAAGCTCTCTAGTGCAGTGAAAATATGCAGTCTACCCTATGGTCTTTATCTCCTCATTCTTGTTGGGCGTGGTGGCTCCCACTTGTAATCCTTCCACTGGGAAGGCAAAAGCAGGAGGATTGCTGTGAGTTCGAAGCCAGCCTGGGCTACACAGTGAGCTCAAGGCCAGCCTGAACTACAAAGCAAGACCTTGTCTCAAAAAACAACAAATATATATATATATATATATATATATATATGCTCCAAAATTCACACCACAAAAGTGAAATGATACAGCAGGTGGCCACTTTTCATAGAAGGTGGCTTCAGTCTCACTTACCACAGAGAAACCAAATGCCACATAGGAAAGTTGGTGTGACTAGAAAGGAGTGGCTTGTTTTGAGATACACCGGTGAAATGGATTTCCCACTTGAGCCACATGCTACAATCTCCTGTGAGTGCAGCTGCCTGGAAAACCCAGCCCAGTACTGTGGCTGTAAACAGATCTAAGAGACACTGTTTGCTTTCTCATCTCCACCAAATAAAAAGTTCACTCTAAAGAGGGAAGCAATAAAAGTTAAGCAAATTCATTCATAGAATCTGCTCCTAGAGAACATATTTCTCCTACAGAAAATTTATGAGGATATATATTTGAAAATGTTCCTATCATTATTGTCAGTAAAGTTAAAAACCTTGGAGATGGTCAGATCTCTAAGGAATGAGAAAATTGTGTCTAAGTTTATGACCTTTACCTCTCACACAGTAGTCAATGAATCAACTATATCTTTATGAAAATATAAGTAATTTTTAGAGAATAAAATTGGAATAAAAAGAAAGTCAAAACTCCTGCAGTATATGTAGTATAGTACTCTTTTCATAAATCTAAAAGGAAATAAACCATATTGTTTAGGATACAAACAGCTATACTTGAAAAAGCAAAGAAATAATAACCATGAAATCCATGAGAAAAAAAGAAGCCAGAGTGGGAAGAAATGTTTTTAGCTTTCACGGAATTAGTAATAGCATAATTCTTAGGGTATGAGTTCACAGGTATTCATTTTATTATTATGCTTTAAAGCATATGTTATATTTACTATTAATGTGTCAAATAGCTCCATGCTAAAATTCTTAAAGCTTTTGCAAGCTTAGGCTGCATTTAAAGAAGCATGAAGTTCAAACAAAAGAAACTAGCATTTCTACTTTAAGTACTGATTGATTTGTGTATTGTACATATTTTAGGCAATAACAGTTTGAGGAGGCTGTTGGAGAGCTATAAGATCTTTATGAATAGCTAGGCTTCTCAACCTAGACTCCACACTGGAATCACATGGAAGTTTTGAAATTGGATTCATGGTGGATTCCAGTCTATAGACGTGGTTTGGTGGCTGTGGGTATAGACAGCCTGGTCTCCAAGTTTCATATGGCTCTCTGGGTGATTACATCCTAATATAAAGTGTAAACTACAGCTCCAGGAAAAGATATGATTTAATGGATCTTCACAGCAGACATAAGTTATCCCAAGGAAAGAAGGTCAGTAGTCTAAAGAGCAACATTAGTGGATGTGGTGTTAGGTGAAGGAGATTTATTCTCTCCATCTGAGAAGTCTCTACTACCAGTTTTTCATATCTCCTGTTTCTCCAACTATAGGTTATATGTTACAGGAACTTGGGGGTCCTCGAGGTCATGTTTTTATGGTTCTGGGATCTTAAAGTAGGCAGACATGCTTGACTTACTGAATAACATTTGAAGGACTGAAAGAACTTACAGTTCCTTATTGGTGAAAGTACCTGTCACTAACCAGGAGAGTAAACATACAAAGAGAACATTATTACAAACTCAATCAAGAAGCAAACAGGCACAAGGTAAACTTACCCAACTCAGGGCAAGCTTTCTCAAATGCTGAAGAGACTTTCTCAGTCTAAACTAAATGCCCAGGAATCTTCATGCATATTGGTTAGCTATTTAGGAGTGTCAGCATATCTACAATAGGACAACCTATGATGTCATGTTGTTGTAATTACATTTAATAAGTATTGTTATCTTAGCTCAAATAGGCTATTACAATAACCATTTCTCAACAATTCCATGATACACCCTTGAAAACCTTGTTGTACATTACTTGTGTCTAGATTATGATGTCACTTAGTGACATAGATGACAGGTACATTAATAGATAAATAACAATTACTACATAAGCTACAATATGATGAACCTCAAGGATCTTATGGCAAGTGAAATAGGCCAGTCACAGAAAACAAATATCCCCTGATTTCATTTATATCAATTATCTACAGAAATTAAAGCCACAGAAGCAGAAAGTCTACATGACCTTATGGGGCTGAGTTACTATTGCTCTATAAAAGTGCTCAGAAGTGTTCAGCAAGTAGGAGATAGAGCCAGAATTCAGCCCAGTTATGTCTGCTGCTCATGCTTACTTTTTTACACCATAGTATCAATTGCACTGTAATGTTAAGAGCCTAGAAATAGGACAAGAGTATTCAAAAAGGCCCAACTGCAAGTAGTAGTCTATTCTACCTAAAGAAAGGAGCCAAAAACCACAGCCAGATTCCAATCAGAGTGATGTTCTGTCAAGACTACCAACCCTTACAGAAGGCAAGAGCAGGAGTAACAGTACAATTGCCAAATGTTTTCACCTGGAAACATTTGAGATAATAACCCATTTGAAATACATATACCAGACAAAAAGAATAATTTAGCAAGATTTAATATCAAGAACAAGGAGTAATGGATTAATTTGAAAAGAAGAGGTTTAATACAAAAAATATGTCTTGATGTCTTTTCATTACTGATGCCTGAATCTCAGGTTCACACTCAGGAGCATGTTGCCTAGATTTCTTTTTTAGTTAAAACTCTAATTTTTACTCTAAGGGAAAGTTATGATTTATATTCCAGACCTTGCTAGGTTTAAAAGCTTTTAGAAATAGGGAAACTTCTGATCACAATGATTCACTCAACAAACGTGTCAAACATCTGGAAAACACAGCAGCACTTAGCTGCCCACCTTCCCTTCAAAGCTTTATCTACTTTCAAGTCGTTTAATAAATGCCACTCATTACATGAGCAGGTAAACTTCAAGTTTCTAGTAATTGCCTAGCGCCTGCCTTCAGCACTGGCTAATCCCTTTTTTATTGAGGCTATTATGCTGTAGGCTAAAAGCTAACAGCAGGTACCTAATTGCAGAAGCAACCAGCCGGAAGCATCTCTAAAGGGCTGAAGAGCACCCGTGGGTGGGAATGGAAGGAATAAATGAATGGGCAGATCCATAAACAAAACAGGGGTTCTATACAAAGGGAAGAAGGTAGTTATAGAGAGGACAAGGGATAATTAAACAATCCTGGGCAGAAGACAAATCAATCAATCCAGAGCTGAAGAGATTTTCAGAAACTTGGACTTCGCATTGTGTACACCTCAAGAGATGCTAACCTTCCCAAAGTTTCCAAACACTGGCCTACGCAGAGCTCTCAAGGGCTCCTTCATACATGCAATTTTATAAGTAGAAAATGGTTCTTTTCACTGAGAAACTCTGATGTTATGTTCTGCACTGAAAATTCATTGTCATATTGTTAGCAAAGTGCAAGTTTTACATTGCATGCAAGCAGCTTTGCATTACTATACACAGGAATGTGTGGATGTTTTGTTTTCCACAGGTGTAATACTGCAAGGAATTTCCTCAGAGGGCCTTAGCATGTAAAGCTCCATTTGAATGTCCAGGTCTAGAAGACCTGAGAATTTTTTTTTTTAAGAAGACACTGTTCATGAGCCATAGAGATCACCGCCGCTGGTCCCCAGGTCTTTCTCTAGTGTCTGGGGCTTCCAGTAACCCCATACTGCATTTGGTTTCACAGAGGGTTCTCAGCATCTATTGGATGTGTCATTTCTGCAGATTCACTATGACTCTTCCACTTGTGCCAGCAAAACTTGCACCTGGGCAAAATAACAGATGGAAAAGCCAAAAGAATCCTAAAAACATTATGCAATTCCACCAGACTCCAGCAGACATGTCCAAGTTCATCAGCATCTCATCATCAATTCAGTGCCTTCAGAACAGTTCATAAGTATTTCCAACATAAGGCTTTATGCTTGATAACTCTACCTACATATCCCCCAGCACCTCAAATTCAACGTGATCAAAATCAATCTATTTAATCTCGCCCCAAGCCCTATTTTATCTACCCCTGACATAAATATTAACCTTATTCATCTACAGTTCCCTCTCACCTAGAAGACTTAGCACATCTTCATGCATCCTTAAATCTGACCAGCCCTCCCCCCAACATCTGTGGCCTACAGGCTTATCCTGTCTCACCTGAACGACTGCAGCAGTCAGGAGGCCACGTGATCCCTTCTGAACCACTTCCTGCCTCCCTTGACCTTCCTTCAAGTAGCACAAATCTGGCTGCACACCTCTCCCACACCAAAGCTTTGGCAGATACCCACTCTGCAGAATGAAGACCAATTTCAGATCATGTCTGGAGAGCTCTTTACAAGTTGGCATCAACCTG